>REGO01001422.1:56970-80833 GCA_010120015.1 Rhombomys opimus | reverse complement strand
CCGTATGTCTCATGGCTTCTATAACCCTGTAACAACTTACAGCACAAGGGGAGTAAGAGTCATCCTTCCACAGCTTGTCTTCAGGGTTCTAATGCTACAGAGGAGCTGGTGTCTGGCTTGAACAATGATGACCTTGGCTTCATTGCTGCAACTTTGCTATTGTCCAGAGCATCCCATTGTCTTCCAGGACCATGCTCATGTCTCTACCAGGCACATGTCAAAGACACTTTCATGAAGAGTGGGTCCTGACGTGTGTGTGTGTGTGTGTGTGTGTGTGTGTGTGTGTGCAAGAGAGAGAAAGAGGCAGATAAAGAGATATTTAAAACTACAGAATTAGTGGTAACTTAAATATGTCAAAATTTATTCTTAAGGCATACACTTCTATGAAATATGTACAGTTAAGTTTGTTACATCATGATTTCTGCATCTGAGTACTGTTACAATTTATGATCACATAGTTACTTGTGAGTACAGTCCTGTGGCTGTTGGACGTTTGTCATCATGAGAGAATCTAAAATTAGATGCCAGTTGGACAATCTCCTCTATGAATATGATGCTGAATGCTCTCTCCATAATATTCTGGGAATGATTCTGGCAATATTTAGGCATTATTATCAGTATGTGCTTTACGGGGATCTGTCCATGGAAAGGACACATAAAGAAGGAAGAACACAGAGAGAAACAGATAGGCATTCAGAAGCAAAGAGAGACAGACAGGTATAGACATACAGAGAAAGACAGAGAAACACCATAAAAATAAATACAGAACACATGCCACGCAGGAAAATAGAAAATTGAATAAGATTTGGACACTGCATGCATTCCTGTCCACTATAATTGTAGACAGAATCCCTGTGGACAAGAAGTTCAAACACAGTCCACCCCTCCATTTCCTCCAGGACTCTGAACTGGAACTCTGTCACCCAGAGCTCTGTGTGCTCTCAGCGTCCCCTGCTGGTCATGAGCGCCCTGCAGGGAGGTTTGTGTCTGGGCTCTCAGTAATATTCTCTCACTGTGTCTGTTGCACAGTAATATGTGGCCGTGTCCTCAGACCTCAGACTGTTCATTTGCAGGTACAGGGTGTTCTTGGCATTGTCTCTGGAGATGGTGAATCGGCCCTTCACGGCGTCGGCATAGCTGATGTCACTACTATCACCACTAATGTCTGCGACCCACTCCAGCCCCTTCCCTGGAGCCTGGCAGACCCAGTCCATGTAGGAATTACTGAAGGTGAATCCAGAGGCTACACAGGAGAGTTTCAGGGACTTTCCAGGCTGTACCAAGTCTCCGCCAGACTCCACCAGCTGCACCTCACACTGGATACCTATAAACACAGAGAGGTCAGGAAACTCACTAAAAAAACATTTCTCATTCTCATGTCCACACAGCACACAGAATGGCATTTCCATAATTTACCTTTAAAAATAAAGAAAAGGAAAACCAAGCTGATCCCCAAGTCCATGGTGAATGATCTGTGGTCAGTGGTAATCAATGAATGGGTGCACTTGGGAACACAGGGCTGGACTCCTCTGCCAGAGCTGCAGAGGCAGGGCAGGGCTGGTTTTCAAGGGCACAGAGAAGCCTTATTTGCATGTCTTCCTGCTGCTGGTGCTCTGGGTTTGGACCTGGGAGAAAGGCAGTGCTCAGGGAATATATAAGACACCAAAGATGAGGACAGTTATAGAAATTGACACAATAAGGTAGCTCTGTGTACACCTTTCTCATGTTACACATTCAGCACACTTAAAGTATTTCCTTTATCATCAAATGCATGGAACATGCTGTATTTTCATCCTGTCTTGTCTTCTCAGTATTAATGTGAAATTGCACACAGTTGTGATTCCATGTATGGGCTCAATGTCTTGTGCTGTCTAGGACTGACATGGCTTCTCCCTGATGCGATTTTGGACAAAGTCACGCTTTCCCTGAGAGTCTAGCAGGTCTCCTTCGCTGTGATGGGGACACTTGGGACTTTTCTGAATTTTATTTATTTCAGAGATCCACTGTATTCAGGCCTTAGGAAGCTTGCAAAAGAGACATCCCTGTTACTGTCTGTCTGTAGCTCAGTGGTTGCTATGGAAACATATTTGCAGGAAACTCACTTGTTTGCATCATGAATTTCTCCCTATGATCCCTTTTACTTCCACCATCCTCTTTTCTATCATTTCACAAGGAAACTCCTGACTGTTTTGCTAGGCTAGTTTTTTCTTCACCAAATCATAATCAGCACATCCGGGGTATTTAATGTGTTTTTATAACAACACAGAAAATCATGCCATCAACATGGATTTTCAGAGACTTTGGTTTTAGTTTCCCCAGTTCTCATGATCCCTTCTACTCATCCCCCTTTTCTAAACATGTCCCATTTTTCCTTTCAAAGATCCAGTCTTACCCTTACCTTTGTCCATCTTGCCCTTTATGTAAGATGTCTACTCCTGCCATGACTTCTATTCTAGTTCCAACACTTATAAATCAGAAGCCAAAACACCAAACCCAGAACACAGTCTCAGACACACACAAACGAGGTTCTGCAGGTGACAGAAACAGGCTGGGTTTGTCCTTCCCAATCCACACTGTATTGTTTGACATAGAGATTTCCAGTTTCATGTTGCAGTGAGTCTCAGAGACTCAGAGACAGGAGGAGGTGGGAAGAATGCAAGAGGAGGAGCATGGGAGGAGTGCTGTGAAATGCTGCCTTCAGGACACGCCATGGCTGTCACGACCAGGATCTCATAATGGCTGCTGTTGTCTGTATAAACCTCACCAGGCCCAAGACAGCAAAAGCCCTGGCATAGAGAGGGCTGAGTGCTTCTTTTTTATCTCTTACTGAGGAGCAGATGGACACGGACTGTTCCTGATGTGAGAGTCATTTTTACTGAGGCTGTGGTCACTGACAGGCTTCCAACCTTGCAGTGTTGTCTACACACATGTGCACATATGGGCAGCACTAACTGGGCTTGAGTTACTCAGAAGGTAGAGAAAGCCGCATGTTGAGGAAGGTGTGTGAGGAGTTGTAAGGGATAAATGTCATACTTTATTCATTATATGTATAGATTTCCCACAATAAGAAAAAATAATAAAACAGTATGCCTGAATTGTTGAAGACAATAAATCCAGAAAGCAAATGCTAAAGGGAGACTGCTTACTTGGGCAGTCAAGCAACCAAAGCACTAATTAATTTATTAACTAACTAATTAATTATTATAGTGTTAGGAGATTTTCCATACCTCCAAGAAAGTTACACTGAATTACCATACTAATAAACCATCATGTCACCCACAAAACCAGTCATGTAAAGAAGGTCAGAAGGAAAAAGAGGTATGGAGTATCTGATGGTGATGGACAGGAGGTTAGTAAGTGCAGAGGAAACATAAGCTGTGGGAGTGGTCCCACCAGGTCACACTTGGGCCTCAGAACCACACTAGAGCCAAAGTAATCTTTCAGGTAGATACCAGGACACTGGGCTGTAGGGAGTGGAGTTGAGCTTGAACCAGATGTGCAGAGAGATACACAGACTCATCTCTAGGTTTTAGGAAGCAGGTATAGAGGGAGCAGAAGAGGGTTGAAATTCCCTTCTTGGCTCTTCTAGCCACAGGAGGCCACTGGAGGGTTCCTTGAAGGGAGAAAGCAAAGCTATAGAGACACCTGACAGACAGCTGCTGGAGAAGAGGCACAGAATACAGGGTCAGTGGCAGGTGGGGCTTTGGACTATCCCTTAGGGAGTTGTGCTGGGATTGGAAGGTTGAATGTCCTTCATTATATCCGTCTCCTGGATATGTGGGACAACTGAAGGGTTGTTGACTGCCTGTGGGTTGGATCTTGGGACTCCTGAATGAAGAGGGAATAGAACAAAGGAGCATGTACAGAGAGTGGATGGCTGTTTAAGATTTGCTATTGCTGAACTATGCTGAGCAGATGCTGGGGAGGTACCCGCGCCTCCCAGGCCTATGAGACAGTTGGAAAGTCGCTGGCTTGTAGAGTCTGCAACATTCATGATAGTTCTATTTCATGTACCCATTAGACATTATTAACATGTGCAGAATATATGCAGATGTTCAAGAGAGTGGTTTATTTAAAGTTTCTGCTTACCAGAGATTCCCCATCTTTGAAGGCACAGGCACTGCAGGTGAGAGCCTGGAGAAAAACAATCCATGATTATGGAGAACAGAGAGGCCAGAAGAGTCTCCTTCTGTCAAAAAGTTAAGTCAACCTCTGCCTAAGGTGAAAAGCATTGACCAATGCTGGATGGGTGAACTCCTCCAGGAAGCTCAAAACTGCCATTACATTTGCTTCAAATTGAATAAAATAATCCTATAAAGAACACTGACAGGAAGCAATGAATTTGTTTTCCTGTCTTAGAGTGTAATGTTTTCATTTATGAGAAAACCATCAAGGCTCATGTATTAGTATGCAGAAATTGTAGTATGCTCACATTACCTCAATAAATTATCACTTTAAAAACTGAGTGATGTAACATCTTTACCCACCTTAACTCGTAGACAAATTCCATGCTGACTTCAAATAGGTGAAGGACCAGAGAGATGTGAGAGCTACAAGCTCACTCCAGAGAGCATTCATGCCACAGGTTTCCACATACAGAGATCCCATCAGTTTGATTCAGTGTAAGTCTTGGACCTGGAAATGAACATGGAAATGTAAAAAATCACTGCAATTAAAATGTCACTTTTCTTGTCTACTCATCCAGAAGTTATATTTCTGGGAAACGTGGTCTTGTCTGTATAATTCTTTGATAAACCTTCCAATGATTTTCCAGTGTCATAGTAGAACCCTCTGCCCATTGACAGGGTACAAGGACTGTTATTACTCTATTCTCACAATACTTGTTTTATTTCTTTTTCTTTTTTGTAAATTGTATTCATACCATTGATTACTTGCAAGGTATCATTATAAATGTGATTTCAAATTCTCTAATTATTAGAGATGTTGGGTTTTCAACCTTTTCTGCACACATACAGTGGCCAAGATGAAGAATCCCAATCAGAAGGTGAATGGCAGGCACATGCCCACATGGGATCATCTTTGTTCTCTGAACTGTGCTGTTCTATGGCCTCAAACCTTAGACAAGTGATGGAAAAGAGTCATTTTGAGAAAAATGAGACTGGTCTCCTGGATGGGGTGGTGGTCGTACCTTTGACAGTGAGTAGTGATGATTCAAACACATTATTTATTAATCCAAATGTGGAGGGTATTTATGAAATGTTACCATTTGAATGGAGGTCATACATATTCCATAAGAACTCTTCTCTTATTCCAACTTCTAGCCCTGGATGAACAATTTTTAATGAAACACACTATTTTGGATTATGTGTATATGTTGCTATATGGGTAGTTTAATGCTCACGGAGACCGAATGAGGGTACCTGGTCTTCTGACTTACAGGTGTTTATGAGCTGCTACCTGTGTGTACCGGGACCTGAACTTGATCCCCTATACAACAGTGTGCTTTCAATTTATTCACTTTGTAACCCAGCTGTCACCCCTCCTTCATCCCCTCCCAATTCTGTTCTCCCTCCCTCTTCTCCTCCCATGTCTCTCCTCAAGTCCACTGATTGTGGAGGACCTCCTCCTTCTCTGACCAGAGCCTATCAGGTCTCTTCAGGACTGGCTGCATTGTGTTCTTCTGTGGCCTGGTAAGGCTACACCCCCTCTCAGGGAGAGCCAGTCACTGAGTTCATGTCAGAGACAGCCCCTGTACCCACTTGGAGACTGAGCTTCAATGAGTCACATCTGAGCAGGGCTTCCTAGGTTATCTCCATGAATGGTCCTTGGTTGGAGTATCAGTCTCAGAAAAGACCCCTAGGTCCAGATATTTTGGTTTTGTTGCTCTACTTGTGGATCTCCTGTCCTCTCCAGGTCTTTCTATCTCCCCCTTCATTCGTAAGATTCCCTGCACTCTGCCCAAAGTTTGGTTATGAGTCTCAGCATCTGCTTTAATACCCTGCTGGGTAGAGTCTTTCAGAGCCCCTCTTTGGTGGGCTCCTGTCCTGTTCTCTGTTTTCTCCCTCTTCCAATGTCTGTCCCATTTGCCTTTCTTAATGACGATTGAGCGTCTTATCCAGGGTCCTCCTTCATGCTTCTAAAAGGACCTCTAATCAAGTGAAACCTAATTTAAAGTAATGCTGGTCTCAGGGATAGTAAATTAGGACTGGCTGATCCCTGAATGGACTACTCATATCGAGAAGACTAATCAGTTAGGGAAGGATTATTCCAAATAGTGAGCTGAGCACAGTTAATAGCAGCAGATTACGTTCTTCATGTGTTATTTTATTTTATTTTATTTTATTTTATTTTATTTTATTTTATTTTATGAGCTATCCTCCAAGACAATAACTGTGTGGTCATTTAATAGTGGGCCTGTATTTGGAAATAGCACATTAACAGTAGGAATACAAGCAGTACAAACATCAATAAATGGGAGGAAAATAATAGTTTCTTACATTACTGGTTATAATACCACTAGTTACATAACTACAATTGGAATCTATGATTTACGATTTTCCTGGGTCATTCTCAACAGTCAGAATAATTAGAGGTCCCTACAATTGTACTGTTCATCACTCACGCAACTGAATAGAAAGAATAGTAATAATCTGATTTAATGTGCATAAAGGGCATAACGGATTTGAGGCACTTTGAATTACATTGTTATGTCTGCTCTGACTCAACCAGGAACAGCCACTTCACCTGGGATTCCTTCCTGAGGCCTGGTGGAGTCCTTCAGGTATTTCTATAAAATCCAGTCACAGAAAACTCTCTACATGACTTGTAAATCACCATTTCCACTTGTTTACCTGGTACTTGACACTAAGGTGGTGTTTCCTCCTGCTCAGACAGAGTTAGGGAAAGAACATCACAGGGATGCCTGTCACTCCTGTCACATACGACCAGGGTACATGCCATGAGAACACTTACTCTGGTATTTTTCACTTTGATTACCTGTGTGAGTTGGTGTGTGCACTCACACCAACACTCAGTGTTCTGCACTCACCTGAGCATTCTTTCCTTTATAACTCTTGAGAACTAATCATGGGACATACTCAAGAGGAGAGAATTTTAGTGGTATGTCTATACACTGTTGGTAATTCTGTTCCAGTCCCCTGACTGTACTTACTTACCTCAGTGTGTATGTATGGATACTCCCTTAACACACGGTGTTATCATATCAGTAATGTGTTATGTCAAAAGTGACATCCTTTGGAATTAGAGCATCTGGAAGTTCATCGGGATATAATTTAAGTACAACCAGCTGTCTTTTCCTCTTTATAGGTTATTGGATGCCCTCTGTTGTTCCAAGTCAGAGGTAGCCTGGGCTGTCTGGAGCACATTTATAGCACTTCATTTCCTGCCACCAGGCTGCCGGGTGAGAAAGAGACCTGGGTGTTTCTCCAACAGCCAGTCCAGGCTTTGTTATTTTCTGGGAAGGAACAGAGGAACCCTCAGTATCAAAGTTTCCATTTCAGCAATGATTAGAACACTCAGGGTGAGGCTTGTGCACTGGTCAAGGCTCCCAGTCTTTCCTGGGGAGATGGAAATAAATTTTTCACTGGGTGTTCCTCTTTTTTTCTTAAATTTATTATAATTTATTCACATTTATCCCAGCTGTAGCCCCCTCCCTCATTCCCTCCCAATCTCACTCTTCCTCCTTCTCTTCCCATTGTACTTAAATCTGTACATCTAAGGAAGCTAATCAAGAAGGAGGACTGTATCTAAGATGCTAAATCCCCATTCAGAAAACCAAAGAGGATGGACATGGAGGAGGGAGAAAACAGGGAACAGGATAGAAGCCTACCACAGAAGACCTATGAAAGGCTCTACCCTCTCAGGAATCGAGGCAGATGCTGAGACTCATAGCCAAACTTTGGGCAGAGTGCAGGGAATCTTATGAAAAATGTGGGAGATAGCAAGACCTGGAGAGGAGCGGATCTCCACAAGGAGAGCAACAGAACAAAAAATCTGGGCACAGGGGGCTTTCCTGAGACTGATACTCCAGCCAAGGACCACTCATGGAGATGGCCTGGAACTCCTGTACAGAGGTAGCTCATGGCAGTTCAGGTTCCAAGGGGCTTTATAGTAATGGGGACAGGGATTGTCTCTGACAGGAACTGATTGGCCTATTCTTTGATCACCTCCCCCTGAAGGAAGGGCAGCCTTCCCAGGTTACAGAGGAAGACAATGCAGCCACTACAGAAGAGAGCTGATAGACTAGCTTCAGAGGGAATGGGAAGAGGACCTCCTTTATTAGTGGACTGGGGCAGGGCATGGATGGGGAAGAGGGAGGGAAGGTGTGATTGGGAGAGGAGTAGGGGGGAGCTACAGGAAAGATACAAAGTGAGTAAACTGTAATTAGTACAAATAAAAATAAAAAAGAAAGTAAGAAAAACATAATGAGAATAAAGCTTTCTGCACACATAAGAAAAGTTACTTTTGATTCACATAATATACGTTTGTTTCAACTCCTGTATAAGGTATTGGAAATGTGTAATTCATTTAAACATGCAATGTTTGGTTCTAGTCCTTTTAAAAGCTGCTGTTTCAAACTGTTTAGAATAATTAAGTAACATAAGTGAATAGTCAATCAAACTCATGGCCATGTCAGATACTAGTCTATTTTATAAGAGAAACATGCTTTCTAGGTTGAACATCTTGTACATGGCTAAAAACAAGCAATGTTTCCTTATTCAGATATACTATAGACAAGAGATAGTCTCCAAAAACCTCAGAGACCCACACAAAATGGCATTAAGAGGTATTTTATTATTTTAAGTATTTGGCATTGCCAGCACCCTCGTTTGAGTTGAAACAAGATGAAGAACATTGAAGAATCCCCTTTAGAGCTTGCCTCAAATGTGACTATCTGTCACTGTGCAAAGAAATGCCCTTGCTTCCTCTGCAGAAACCAAGGGTCCCAAAATGGGCAAAACTTGGATGCAGGCAAAGATGACTACCCAGCTCTGACCAAGAGAGGATAAGCAAGTCCTTCAGAATTCCTGATTCACAGATATGTATGTGATATATTATGGGCCAGAAGGCTGAAGATGACATTTTAATGTTACAGAGAAATTTGGGGTGACTCTCCAGGCAGGTGTCTGCCAGTTCTGTAGTACTGGAAGCTGTTTGCCTACACTTTATACATAATTAGGTAATATTTATTCCTTTCTAAGAACTCTGATGAGGTTGAAGACTAGGTAGTTATAGACTTACAATTAAGCTTAGTTGTTTAAGATTTATGATGATGTTTTAGGTTGGAATTGCTAGCTTGGATAGGTACATAACTCTGAACTTAACAGGACAGGATGGATAATATAATACTTTCTCCAAAGTTGCCAAGTGCATATGGACTAGACATTGTGAATGTCAGTCTTAACTAATAGATTTTAAAATATTCTTATTGTATATATTCTGACAAAAAAAACTTAATGTAAAGCAGATATAATTGCACTTCCAGGGCCTACCCCATCATGGCAGTGAAGTAAAGAGAGCAAGAACTTGACCAGTTGGTGTAATCCCACCTGTAACCATGAAGTAGAAAAGGATGATTGCTGGTTGATGAATTAGAAATGTCCTTTTTCAAGCTGCCTAGGACACAAGGGCAGTTATGGCCACTGTTATGGTCTGCTCTCATATCTAATTAAACAAAGTAAGCAATTTTCCTCAGGCATGCCTGTCATGGGCTACATGCTCTACCACTGTGTGCTTAGAGCCTGTGTTCTAGGTGATTCCGGATCCAAATGGATCGCACACGTATTTTTGTGAGGACTTCACGGACCTGCACATCCTGGGCTCCAGGCTCTGTTCTGAGAGGAGCCTGTATCTTGTGGACAACTCATCCCTATTCCTGTACCTCTTTTGGAAACAGGGATTCAGCAGCATCTGACTCCTCTCTTCCTTTGCTGTAGTGCTGCAATCTTCCTCCCTGTGCCCTCAGCTTCCCCAGGCTCTTCCCTCTGCCCTGCTCTGCAAGGATGCACATCTCCTTCACAAATGTACAGAAACTACGAGAAAGTTAGCATTTAGCTTTCAAAAGACATACATTACCACACAGTTTAGAACAGGTTGACCAGGGATTTTTGGAAATTGGCGAAACAATCACAGATGTTGTCAGTTTCAAGCAACAGTCTGTCAGACCTCCATTTCTGTTTCCCCAGGAATTCACTTGCACAGCTGTGGCTGAGTAGTTGTTTCAGACCTGATGTTACAGCTCAGCTCCCTCTCAGGAACATTGTTCTCTCACAGATGGATGGACATGACAGGCCAAGCAGAACAGAGAAGGTTTAATAACATTGTAGAAGGAACCATGGCTCCTGCCTGCATCTTCCAGACCTTCGTCTAATGGTTGTACCTATGAAAACAGAGCTCTCTCTGTAGCATTTCTCAAGAACTCACAAGACAGCAATGTGTTGTAGCCACAACTATACCATCACCACAGGCAACAGAATTCCATGACAATCTGATAAACTTAGATCATTTCCCAGGTGGCATCACATTTTGATTGAACAACCATCACCCCTAGATTCCAA
The DNA here is from genome assembly GCA_010120015.1 of Rhombomys opimus. Classification (NCBI taxonomy): domain Eukaryota; kingdom Metazoa; phylum Chordata; class Mammalia; order Rodentia; family Muridae; genus Rhombomys; species Rhombomys opimus. Next base: position 70,295 of record REGO01001422.1, on the reverse strand, counting down.
AGTCCATATACTTTTATAGAGACATCATCCACATAATTCCAGAATGCAATTGATAAGGATGGTCTTTTTGAGTTCTAGGTGCCACATCTGAAAACTTCTAAGTTTAGGCATTTGATGAGATCTTGGCTCAGTGAAGGGATTTTTTTTTTCTAAAATGATTTTGTAGATTGATAAAGAAGACATATCATGTCAACATGTACCACAAACACATGCACATGTACACACACAGAGTGAGATATATAGACAGATGTGTAGAAACAGACAGAGACAGAAACAGAGAGACAGAGACAGGTATAGACATCTGAGAAAGACAGAGAAACACTATAATAAATAAATACATAATACATACCACACAGGAAAAAAGAAAGCGGAATAAAGATTTTGACACTTTAAAGATTCCTGTACACTATAGTTGTAGACAGAATCCCTGTGGACAGGCAGGCCAAACACAGAGTCCACCCCTCCATGTCCTCCAGGACTCTCTGAACAGGCTGGAACCCTGTCACCCAGAGCTCTGTGTGCTCTCAGCACCCCCTGCTGGTCATGAGCGTCCTGCAGGGAGGTTTGCATCTGAGCTCCCAGTAACATTCACTTACTGTGCCACTTACACAGTAATAAGTGGCCATGTCCTCAGACCTCAGATCATTTGCAGGTACAGGTGTTCTTGGCATTGTCTCTGGAGATGGTGAATCGGCCCTTCACGGCGTCGGCATAGTAGATGGTATCACTATTATAACTAATGTACGCGACCCACTCCAGCCCCTTCCCTGGAGCCTGGCAGACCCAAATCATGCCATAATCACTGAAGGTGAATCCAGAGGCTGCACAGGGGAGTTTCAGGGACTTTGCAAGCTGCACCAAGCCTCTTCCAGACTAGCTGTACATCACACTGGACACCTTCAAACACAGAAAACGATGGTCAGAAATATGTCACACACAAACACACACTCAAATTTTTTTTTCTTTCTCATGACCACATAACACACAGAATTTCATTTCTATTAACTACCTTTTAAAATAAAGACAAGGAAAATCCAGCTGATCCCCAAGTCCATGGCGAATGGTCTGTGGACAGTGGTAACCACTGAATGTGAGGACCTGGGAACACAGGTCTGGGCTCCTCTGCCAGAGCTGCAGGGTCAGGGCAGGGCTGGTTTTCAAGGGCACAGAGAAGCCCTATTTGCAAATCTTCCTACCATAGCTTCTCTGGAGTTGGACACAACTAGAAGGTAGTGCTCAGAGCTGATATAAGACACCTAAGAAATTGATGTCAGTTACAGAATTTAACAAAGTATGGTAGTTCCATTTTCACATTTTTGTCAAGGATTTTTTTTTATTTCATTCGTTACCTTTTATGCATATGCACAGAAAATGTTTTGTTTCCATACGCATTCTCTTCAATATAAATGTATTATTAAACAGTGCCATCCATAACTGTGTTTCTATATATTAGCTTAATCTCTCCCCTTCTAGGCTACAGGTCGCTTTTCCCTGATGTGGATGTTGGACAGTGTCACTCCTGTAAGGTGATGTTAGCAGAACTCATTATCTGTGATGAGAACAGTAGGGGATTTTCTGAATTTCTCTTGTTTGTGATAGAATGAAGTCCTCAGTCCTCATAGAGGCTTGCAACTGAGACATTCCATGTCCCATCTGTCTATCACTCAGAGGTTGCTATGGAGACACACTTCTTTTTATTTTTTTAATATTAGTTACAGTTTATTAAATTTGTATCCCGCTCCCTCATTCCCTCCCAATCCCACCCTCCCTTTCTCATCTCCCCCCTACCCCTTTCCAAGTCCACTGATAGGGGAATAAGTCCTCCCCTTTCATCTGACCCTGGTTTATCAGGTATCTTCAGGACTGGCTGCAAAGTCCTCTTATGTGGCTAGTAAGGCTGTTTCTCCCTTTGGGGGGTGTCAAAGAGCCTGCCATTGAGTTCATGTCAGAAAAGGTCCATGTTCCCCTTACTAGGTTACCCACTTGTATACTGAGCTAACATGGGCTACATCCAAGCAGAGGTTCTAGGTTATATCCGTACATGGTCCTTGGTTGAAGAAACAGTCTCAAAAAAGACCCCTGTGCCCAGATATATTTGGTTCTGTGGAGCTCCTGTCCTCTCCAGGTCATATTAACTCCCCCTTCTTTCTTATGATTCATTGCACTCTGCCAAAGTTTTGGTTATGAGTCTTAGTATTTGCTTGGAGACACACTTCTATTTGCAGTAAACTCTCTGGTTTTGCATCCTGAAGTTCTTCCTGTTATTCCTTTTAAGTCCTAAATCTACTATTTTCTTTTTGCATCTTTACTGCAGGAAACATGTGAATGTCTTTGTTGTGTTAGGCTAGTTAGTTTATTCTCATTTAAGCAGTTCTCTTGCTTCCCTCTTACTTTTCTTATTTCTCTCACCACACCCTGCTTTTGATTTCACATCACCAATATCCCTTTGTTCTTGGTTCTCCTTGTTCCACACTTAAGATTTGTCCCCTTCCAAGGTTCCAATTCTAGGTCCAAAACCTACAAAATAGAGGTCAGAACACCTGGCCCACACAGTGTAGGCTCTGCATCTGAAAGAAACAGGCAAGAGTTTGTCTTTTCAAGTCCTTCTTATACCGTTTGACTTAACATTTTCCAGTTTCACTCATGTTCCTCCAAGTTTCAGAGGACACTGACCAAGAGGAGGTGAAAATGTGTAAGAAGTGGAGCATGGGAAAGAGTGCTGGGAAATAATGTCTTGTGGACATGACATAGCTATCACATTCAAAACTCATGCTGGACATTGTTCTGGGTATAAACCCTATCTAATATCAGCCAAACAAATACATAGTATAGATTGTGTAGATTATTTCCAGACCTTAAATTTTACTGAGGAATTCTTCAATGCAGCTTGATTCTAGAGCTAGAGAATTTTTTTTTTGGAAATGTGGTCACTGGTAGGTGTTCTATTCTGTAATTCTTTCCTCTACTGCATACATGCACATATGGGCAGCATTTGCTATCTTAAAATCGTCCTGAAATTGTAAGAGGTTTATGTTGGGAAGGTATTGAAATAAGTTGAAGGACAGATGAGTTGTATCAGGCAACCCATAGCTCAAAATGGGTAAGAAGGGGTGAGCTTATTAAGCAGTAATTCTCAGAGGCTGAAAACATTCTGGGTCTTAGTTAGAGTGAATGGAGGCCAGAAGATCCAGGACTAGACCTGTATTAGCAGAATGAGACAGTAAACCTCTTAGACAACAATTGAAACAGGTGAATAAACTTGCTTTTACACTTCTCACCTTTTCTCCCCCTTTTTTCTCCTTGTCTTCTCAGTGAAGGAGAGACCTCCAATGGGTTTCAACCTTACTTGGCATATGAAGCAGCACCTTCTCCTCTTAAGGCTAGACAAGGCATCTCAGTTAAGGGGAAGAGATCCAAGATCAGGCAAAAGAGTCAGAGAGAGAGACCCTGCTATTGCTGTCAGAGGTCCCACAGGAGGACTATATACCTTGAGTTTTTGATCTTAGCCAGTTTGACAGGTGGAATGTGAAAACTCAGAATTGTTTTAATTTGCATTCCCCAGTGATCAACAAGAATTTTTGAACACATTTTGAGTGCATCTTTTCCATTATCGATTCCTCTGTTGAGAATTCTGTGTTTAGCTCTCTACCTCATTTTGATTTGGGTTTTTTGTTTTTTTAATTTGGTTATTTAATTTCTTGGGTTCTTTACATATTTTGAATATTAACCCTCTATTGGATGTCGTGTTTGAGAACATAATTTCTCATTTTGCAGGATGCCATCTTTTCCTATTTACAGTGCCTTTTCCCTTGAAAAAGCTTTTGAATAACATGAGGTCAAATTTAATAATTGTTGATCTTAGTGCCTGAGCTGTTGGTGTCCAATTCATATCCTCCCCTACCAACTTATTCTAGGCTATTCCCCACTTTCTCTTCTCCTAGTTTTAGTGGATCATTTTTTATGTCAAGGTCTTTGATCAACTTGGACTTGAGTTTTGTGCAGGGTAATAAATATGGATGTATTTTCATTCTTCTACATGCAAGCATCCAGTTAGTCCAGGACCATTTGTTCAAGATGTTTTCTCTTTTCCATTTTATAGTTTTGGATTCTTTGTTAGATATAAACTGTCTGTAGCTATGTGGGTTACTTAAGGTTCTTTGATTCAATTACATTGATAAACCAGTCTGTGTCTAGGCCGGCACCATGCAGTTTTTCTTACTGTTGCTCTGGAGTATAGCTTGATGTCTGGGAAGGAGATACCTCCAGAATTCTTTTGTCATACAGGATTTTTTTTTATATCCTAGGTTTTTTATTTTTCCATATGAAGTTGATAATTGAAGTAAAGAATTGTGTTAGAAATCTGATGGGAGTTGCATTTAATTGCTTTTTGTAAGACTACCATTTTTACAATGTTAATCCTAATGATCCATGAGCAAGGGAGATCTTTCCGACTTCTGATATCTCCTCAATTTCTTTATTTCAAGACGTGAAGTTTTTGCCATACAGGTCTTTCACTTGCTTAGTTAGAGTTATGTCAAGGTATGTTACATTATTTGTGGCTATTTTGAATGGTGCTATTTTCATAATTTCTTTCTCAACTGGTTTATCGCTTGTATAAAGGGCTCTACTGATTTCTTGAGTTAACTGTGTATTCAAGCATTTTGCCTAAAGTGTTTTATATGTATAGCTGTTCTTTGTTAGAATTTTTGGTGTCACTTATGTATAGTGTTATGTCTGTGCATAGTGATACTCAGAATTCTTCCATTCCAATTTGCATCTTCTGTGTCTCCTTTAGTTGTCTTATTGTTTTAAGTGGAATTTCAAGTACTATATTGAATAGATACGGAGAGAGTGGGCAGCCTTATGTTGTCCTTGATTTTAGTGGAATTGCATTAAGTTTCTCTAAGTTTACTTTGATATTGACTACTGGCTTGCTATATGTTTTCTTTAGTGTATTTAGGTATGTGCCTTGTTTCCATGATCACTCTATAGGACTTTTAACATGAAGGGATGTTGGATTTTGACAAAGGCCTTTCAGCATGTAAAGAGATGATCATGTTTATTTTTATGATGGATTATATTGGTGGATTTTCACTTGTTGAACTATCCTTGAATCCCTGGGATGAAGCCTACTTCATCATGGTAGATGGTATTTTTGATAAGTTTTGGATTTTGTTTGTGGGTAATTTATTGTGGACTTGTGCATCAAAGTTCATAATGGATACTGGTCTGAAACTGTTTTTCTTTTTTATGTATTTGTGAGGTTTAGGTATCAGGGTAACTATGCCACATAGAATGAGTTTGGCAATTTTCCTTCTGCTTCTAATTCATGGAATAGTTTCAGGAGTCATGGTATTAGCTCTTCTATGAAATTTTGGAGGGATTATGTGTTAAAACGATCTGCTTCTCGGATTTTTAAAAAAAAATGTGCTCTGTTCGCTGACTTTCATTATCAGGTTGTCTGCTTGGCTTATCTTTCTGAGGAGGACTGTTGTACCCCACACACTCATGTTCACCTATGGTATAGACAGCAAGGTTGAACAGCAGGCTATTCTCTGAGCCCCACAGTCAGGCCCAAGGCACTGCCTGCTTCCCAATGAGTACTGCTTACATCATGAGCATCTAGCCAACATCAGAGACAACCAGATGTATAAAGGCCAGTACAAGAACACAGTCAAAAGAGCCAGGGCAATATGGCAAAACCAGAGCCCAGCTACCCATTCAACATGTCCTTTTATTAACACATCTGAAGCACAAGAAGATAACCTTAAATCCAACCATATAAAGAGGATAGAGCCCCTTAAAGAAAAAGAGATGAATCTCTTAAAGAAGTACAGGAAACACAAGTGAAGGAAATAAAGCAAATTGATCAAGACCTGAGAATGGAAATTGAAGCAATAAAGAGAAGATGAAATAAAGGAATCATAGAGATGGAAGCCTAGGTAAGACAGCAGGCACTACTACACACACAGCATCATCAACAGAATACAGGAGATGGAAGACAGAATCTCAGGCATAGATGGTACCATTCAAGTAACTGATACATTGGTCTAAGAAAATTTCAACTCTAAAAAGTTCCAGACACAAATTATCCATGAAATCAGGGACATTATGAAAAGACCAAACCAAAGAATAATAGAAATAGAAGAAGGAGGAAACTCTCAGCTCCAAGGCCAGAAAATATATTTCCAACAATATAATAGAAGAAATTTTCCCAACCTAAAGTAAAAACTGCCGATAAGCAAACAAGAAGATTACAGACCAAAAGCACAATATATTGAATTAGAAAATAAAATAAAATCCTCCCACCACATAAAAAGAAAAACACTAAAAGTACTGCACAAAGAGAGAATATTGAAAACAGCAAGGTCAAAGGCCATATAACAGATAGAGGCAGACCTATCTGGATTACCACAAGTGTCAACAGACTCTAAAATCCAGAAGGGGCTGGGCAGATGTCTTGCAGACTGAAAGAGACCACACATGGAAGCCCAGTCTACTATACCCGGAAAACCTTATAATCAACATACATGGAGAAAACCAGATATTCTGAGACAAATCCATTACCGTGTGCCACTTCCTGTGTATGTATGCATGTGTGTATGAATTATGAATTACATGGTCACACAAAGTGAGCAAGATTTCAGTGTGCTTCCTAATGGTTTTACTTCAGGGAACACCATGGCTAATTAGCCACTGTCATCAGTTCATATGGGGCAGACCACTGTAGTCATTGCTTTGCTCTGCTGTCATTTAAATAATTACAGTCAGCTTTACTTTGACTTTACTTTACTTTACTTTGGTGTCACGTGACCCATGCTTCTTCCAAATCCAATTTTATAAATTTATTTTTTAAGTGGACTATCCAGGGCTCATACTGTCTGTGTTAACTTACAGGGCTAGTTTACAGGGAAGAACAAGGACAAAGCCCTTCGAGAATTCTGGTGTTCCTTTCACAGTCAGATTCTCCCAGTTCTGGGAAAGGATCTGTCTTCTGTTTCTTCTCATGTTGGAAGATTAGATTTCCTATAATAAGCCCATTCCTACATTATCTCTCTGAGCTTTGAATCCCACCATCAACATTAAGCCAAAGAATACCATGGATCTTTGCTTTAGCGGCCATCTTCTGAACCACAATTCAGCTGACTAATCAAATAAACCATTAGCACATTTTTTTTATTTTGCCAAGTTATAGCTACAGCGTTAAGCCTAGGTTTAATTTTTAAAGATTGACATGCAATCATCATTAACTCGAACCCTGTGCTTCATTTCTCAAACCTGCTGTGACCTACGTGTGTTGATGGGTCTACAGACAACAATGTGTGATCACTCCTCATCCAGAGCGTACTCAGAATTGATTTTGTTAGTGTCCTTTGAGGGAAGGACATTGTGTTTTTTCCCCACATAACATAGAGATTAATTATCCGAGGCTGGAGGGTGGGGAGCAGAATGAGGTAGAGCAGGATGCATTCTTTCATAAAAGTGTGTGTTTATGTGTGTGTGAACAAAGCCTTGGAGAATAATATTAAACTGTGAAAATATCAAACTATTTAATGAGGAATTGATAAGGACTGGTAAAAGAAGTGGAGTTGACATCAACACTCATACTTTTTCAAGACTGTGCACGTCAAGTAATATATGGGAAAGGATTACTCTTGAGGTTTCACAGAGAAAATCACTTTTACCAACTCCTAGAACATTCAAACATGGAATATGTGAAAAACAATGGCTTAATGTAATTTTTAAAGGATACAATTTTATTAGGCATCTGAAAAGGAACATATGTCTTACACAATCTGCTTTAGAGTGCTGATACAGGTAAGGTACACTTTATAATTCAGTAATAATTTAAAATAGGTGTTTTGTTTCCACATATGAACAAATAAAGAATGATTCATAGTGTAACTGTCAGATTGGTAACTTAGATTCCCCACAGGAAAATAATGTTGTGTTAAAAGCAAACCATCTGGGATTTTCAGAGACATATTAAGCGGTCTCAGGAAGATTACTAAGCAGGAAGAGGAAACCACAAATTACAGCATCAGCCAGCCCTCAGCATGACTTGTAGCACCTGCTCATCAAGTATAGCCCTGAGCTTCCTGAGGTCTGAGGTGCCAGGTGTTGTTGAGAATGTTCTCTTGGAAGTAATGTTTGAACTCACACTACGTCCCATGCCTATCTACTATAGAAGATTCCTGAGTACTTATACGTGTAGACATACACATATACACGTAGATGAAGGTGGAATTGTTGTTCATTATTAATATTTGTTATTGATTTAACTTTTATTTAAACACTGGTTATTCCTAAACCACCTGTATACACAAATCACCACACAGAGATTATGATTTATTTAATTAACCTAAAGCACAATGCTGGGCAACAGTTACTCCATCCTAAACCTCCAAACCTACATGGTTTCCTTCCATTCATATTTCCCACATTATATTTGCTTTGAGTCATATCTTAGGTCTGGTTCATCTCTCCTCATGCTTACAAGCCCTCTCCTGTAGATCTCTGCCCTCTGACTCCTCCCACTTGCTCCTTTCTCCTCACCTCTGGACAAGGATGTCTCTATTCTCTCCATTCTGGACCACTCTATTCTCTCCATTGCTCAGCATTGGCTGGTTGTTTTATTGACAATACAGAGAACAAATGGTGACATGTTTACACAAACTTGAGACAGGTGAGGCTTAGAATAAACATCACAATGCCATGTCTGGATTGAAACCAGATAGTGGTATATAGAAATCAATATTTGAATGAACAGAATAAATTGTATACATTCTACAAGACCATTATACAAACATGGTGTTATGTAACAGGAGGCAATTCCAAACTAATCACATCATGCTAGGAAATAAAAGCCTTAGAAACAGTTTAACTCTTTTTGAGATGTTGGATAACGGGGTCCATTCAATGCCTAAATGTTGAAGAGTGTTGCCCATGCTCTAGGTTACCCTCTAGACGTGTCACCCAGATCCTACTGCTGAAGACACTAAATGCATGAGTCATAGAACATGGACATGTCAGCCTAGTACCAGCTGGAAACTTCATCTATACTGGCAGCTTTCACTGTTTTGGAACTGGTTTGCTCGATGCCAGAGGACAGAAATAATTATTATCCTTACTTAGCTTTTGGTCCTACTACATATACCCTGGAAAGATATTATTCCAATCACAAATGGATATTGAAAGTCAAACACACACACACACACACACACACACACACACACACACAAGAACATATATTGACAAATAAAAAAAAACAAAAAAAAACATGTTTAAGTATTATTTTTCTAAGTGATAGAGAAGAATATACAATTGTATTCTGGATATCACATTATGACAGAAAACTGTGTAGTCAATTGTTATCTGTATGTAATGTATTCTAAAATGTTACAGTAAACAGTTATTTGCTAAACAATACCTCCTATCACAAACACAAGTTAAATTTTTGTTAGGCTCTGATCACAGTTTAGGACTCTTGATTTCAGAATCTGGCATTCAGGCTATTAACCAGTTCTGCAGACTTACCCAGAGTGGAGATGTTAATTAAATACTTCCTGGAGAGACAGCAGATTCAAAACTGAACACTCTCTCTACATGTTAAGGGCATATCATGGGGTTTGTAAATTCATTAACACTGAGATCAAGACCAACCTCACAGTCAGTTTCCAGTGCTGAAAACTAAGCCTACAGCTTCTATCCATAAAATTCAGAGCCAAGAACTGCCTTCTTGGAAATCCTGGAAAAAATTGTAGTTCTTAGGAATGATAGAATAAATCAAAATCAACATAAAACTATGCACAAATTGGTTGAATTGTACAGGTAAGTGTCCTATGAAAGATTTGTGCTTGTAACAATCAGATTCATCCATATCCACCTGTGAGGAAAATCTTCACTAGAAATCTCAAACTGTGGACCCTGGCATCATTAAACAGGTATTTACAAGACTTATTTAATCTGAAGGAAGTGGTGACACTCTTTGCATGAAGCTACAGGTGGAAGTGCTCTCACAGATGGAGAGTGCCCTGGTCATCCTGCCAGAGTCCTCATCCCAGAGAAGCAGATAGGCCACTTCCTACCCAAGTCACTGCTTGAGAGCCCACTTGTCCACGCCGGCTTCCTTCCACGGCTGACCTGAAGTCCACTGAAGCACAGTGTGTTCACTGTGCACTTAATTCAGGTTCATTTCTATTGGTTCTGTGAAGAGAGTCCTAAGACTGTAATATCCATGTGCTGAGTCAACGTCTTGGAGCTTCTCACTCAATGAGTTAAGCTCTGCAGTGACACTGGAGCAGAGCAAGACTGGGAGGTTGGGGTCTGTGGGATACCTGTGCCTCAAGGACTCCTACATCAGCTGTTGGAACTTCCTGAGGATGAAACAAAAAAGCTTAGCAACATTCAACTCTCTCTGACCTCCCCTGCATCAGACAGTCTTCCATGACTAATGTCCTCCTCTCTCCCTTTCATTTACTTTCAGGGATGCATATTTTCCTTCAGATGACAGGCATTTAATATAGTTTTGCATTCTGTATTTCAGAAGATCCTATTAAAAGGTAATTATTATAGTTACTGAGAACCATGTTCTATTGGTGCACATGGTATAACTAGGGGGAATGATCGAATAATGGCCCTGAGTCTGGGATTTTACCAAATGTTCTACATTCCAGGTCAGATGGAGGAGCAGGATTCTTAAGTTGGGTTGCTATTTCTGTAATGGAACACCATGGCCAATGTACCTTGGGGTGAAAGTGTTTATTGGTTTACATTTACACATTGTTGTTCATCAGAAAAGGAACTCAGGACAGTGTCTCTCTCAGAGCAGGAACCTAGAGGTTGGAGCTGATGCAGTAGGATCGGCATAAAAATTGAGACTGTGTTCCACATGTGTCCTCTACACTGAACCCACAGGAGAACATGTGGGCCTAATGTGGGCTGGACTGCCGTGCTGCATCCATTGGTCCTGGTCACTGTATTCCTGGATGTTGTGCACAGTTTCCATATTTGGTGGACAGTATATTGAACCTGGTGTTTTTCAGAGCATGTAGAACACTCTGGTTTAATTTGGCAGCCAGTGATCCCAGAGTTTGCCAACACCATGTGTCTAATTCTTCATTAGATACATTTTTCCCCAAACTTGCTGGGTAACACTGGTTGTGCATAGGACAAGAAGGAATGATAAAATATCTGACTTTAGTTCTTAACTCACAGACCTGTAGTAACCTATCTCTTGCACTCTTCACAAAGGTTGAATATATATTTTTATAGACTCTTGTTTCATGTGATTCTTCCTCTGTCATCTGTGAATAGTGACCAGGAGGAGACTGAAATGAGCACTGGGAAACTGCAGTGAAGTAAACATTTCTGCTGAACGCACATTCTAGAACTCTCTTGTTCAATAAGTGAACTTAGAGGAAACAGATTCCTGACAGGGAAATGGATGCTTTATTGAGGGCCTTTATCTTGTGGACAAAGCATCCCTATTCCTGAACCTCTTTTGAAAACAGGGATTTAGCAGCATCTGACTCCTCTCTTCCTTTGCTGTACTGCTGCAATCTTCCACCCTGTGCTCTCAGCTTCCCCAGACTCCTCCCTCTACCCTGCTCTGCAAGGATGCACATCTCCTTCAGAAGTGTGCAGAAACTACAGAAAGGTTGATGCTTGGCTCTCAGAAAATATTCATTATCAGGAATTGTAGAACCTGTTAACTAGTAACTGTTGGAAACTGAGGAGAAATCAAAGAAATTGTTAGTGTCAGGCCCCAGCCTGTCTGGACCATTTTCCAGTTACCATAATTCACTGCTGCACTTGTGCTGGGAAGCTGTTGTGACCAAGTTGTTAGAGCCTCAGATCCCTCTCAGGAGCACTGTCCTCACACATGAGGAGAGAGCTGATGAAGGTAGAGCAGGACAGAGAATGTTTTCCTCGTAGAAGTAGCTGTGGCTCCTGCCTGTATCTCACAGATCTCTGTGTAATGGGAGATTCTGTGAATACAGAGCTCTCTACTTTCATTTCCCCACAACTCTCAGGACACCAGTGAGTTACAGCCACAGCTATGCCATCACCATAGACCACACAAGTTCATGACAATGTGACAATCTTATATCATTCCCCAGGTGGCATCATGCTTTGATTGACCAATCACTACCACTTGGCTTCCAGTGCCCACCTACTCTTCAATAATGACACTGTCCTTGTGGTCTCAGAATGCCATTGAGAAGAAGGCTCTAGTCTGGTCCTAAGTGGTGCATGTAACTAATTCTGAGCTTCAGATGATGAACTCAATCAGAATGAGTCAAGCCTGTTATAACATGTTTGTGGGACCACAGTGACATTAAGATCCTTAGAAGCCTCAGAGTGGAAAGGGGGATTATGTGTTAAAAATTCATTTGGACATTAAATTGTGGGAGAACTGTGTAACTAAACCATAACAAATAAATAGAGAAAATAAAGGAAAAGGCATGTAAACTGTCGTGTGGGTTAGGAGCTGCTTGCAGATAACCACAGCTAGGTGAACATCACCAGCTTCACTGGCCTCATGTCTCAGGGCTGGAGCCTCACACACATTAATTCCCAGCACCACAGCTGGTCAGTGCTGGTTCTGCTGTGTATGTTTCTGTGAGGATGATGGAGAGAGTGAAGGTCATCACGTTTCATGGGTCATGGTCCTGCCTGATTTCCGTATTGGCTCTAACTTGAACTCCACACAGTGCCCTGACCAGGGATTTTTTCTGAGTCTCTGCCCTGAGACTTGGGGTCAATGTCATTTGCTTCTTGGAGATTTGGTTGTGGTCCAGATAGAGAATCACGTTTGTCCAGTGTGATGCTCTGCTCTCTGTTCAAATCAGAGGTTACTGGATATTAATAAATCATCTATAAGCTGCTGTGGAGATCGCTCTGTTTCAAGGTCTTACCATACAAAGACAAAGCCATGAGTTTAGTTCTTCATAACTTCAAAAAGAAGTAGGGGTGGTAGCCAACCAGTAAGCCCAGCTCTGGGATGAGGAGACAGTGTGATCCCTTGGTACTCACTAGTCAGCCAGTGTAGGCAGATGCTGAGATCCAGGCTCAGTGATGAAACTTATTTCAGAATTATCCTGTAGAATGGTAGAGGAAGACATCTCATGTCAACAGCCACATGTGTGCACACACACAAAGACTCAGACTCACACACTTACAAATGGAGACTGAAAAATAGAAAGACAGACCTCTACTCTTGCCTGATGCGTCTAAAACAAAAAGAGGGAACTGTAGAGAGCTGCGTAATACCGCGCCTTAAAGATGGAGCTGGTTTCCGCCTTCCACCTTCCCGAAGGTGA
>REGO01001422.1:0-42693 GCA_010120015.1 Rhombomys opimus | reverse complement strand
GTTGTTATGTCTCCATTTTCATTTCTAAGGCAGGTGGAGTTATCATGTAACAGGAGGCAATGCCCCAACTAGTCATGTCATGCTAGGGAAAAAAAAAAAAACCTATTACTGTAAACAGGATTTGAGATGTTAGCTAGTGAGGTCCAATCCATGCCCAAATATTTAGACTATTGTGCATGCTTTTGGTTACCTTCTAGACTTGACACCACACATTTTATTCCCAGAGCCATAGCTGGTCAGTGTCTGTTGTGTGTGGTTTGTGTGAGGATGATGGAGAGACTGAAGCTCACTTGGGCTCAGGGGTCACGGTTCTGCCTGATTTCCATGTTGGCTCTAACTTGAACCCCAGACAATGCTCTAACTAGGAATTATTCCTAGTCTCTGCCCTGAGTATAGGTTCCACAGTCTTATGCGTTCTTTGCTTCTTCAGGATCTGCTCCTGATCCCTAGAAAGACTCACTTTTACCTCTGTAATGCTCTGCAGTTTTTCCAAGTTAGAGTATATACTACATAAAAAATATGGGCTGTTGAGATAGGTCTGTGCTTCAAGTTCTTCCCTCACAGGAACATAGATCTGTGTTTAGTTCTCCATAACTACAAAAAGAAGTAGGTAGCCAATGAGTAAGCTGAGCTATGGGACATGGAAACATGTGATCCTTGGGACACACTGGCCAACTGGTCTAGGCAGATCATAAGATGCAGGACCAATGATGGAACTTATTTCAAAATTATTATGTAGGTCGATAGAGAAAGACATCATACTTCAGTGTGTATACATATGCACACACACACATACAGATAGAGAAAGAGACAGAGCGAGAGAGAGAAACAAACAGGACACAGACAGATATAGACAGAGCCAGAAAGAGAGGGTAACAGAAACACAGAGACAGAGAAACACTGTAACAAATAAATCCAAAGCAAGTAGCATGCAGAGAAAAAAAAAGGGTGAATAAATACTTGGAAACTTCAAGGATTCTTTGGGATACATCTGAGCGTGTGTTTTAGGTCCTCTCCATGCATTGTCCTTGGTTAGGGAATCAGTCTCTGCAGGGCTCTCAGGACTCAGTTTTTTTTTTTTTGGGGGGGGGGCTCTGTTGGACTCCTTTTGGAGCTCCTGTCCCCTCCAGTGCTTTCTATCCCCCCTTCTTTCCTAAGATTCCCTGAACTCTGCCAAAGTTGGCCATGAGTTTCAGTATCTGCTTCTATACATTGATCAGTAGAGTCTTTCAGAGGACATCTGGAGTAGGCTCCTGTCTAGTACCATGTCTTCTCCTGCTTCCAATGTCTATCGTGTTTGTCCCTCTGAATGAGGATTGAGTATCTTCCCTAGGGTCTTCCTCGTTGTTTAGCTTCTTTAGGAGTATAGATTGTAGTATGTTTATCCTATATTATACGGCTAATATCCACTTATGAGTGAGTATATACCATGTGTGTCTTTCTCCTTCTGGGATACCACAGTCAAGATGATCTTTCCTACTTCCCACCATTTGCCTGCAAATTTCATGATTTACTTGTTTTTAATACTGAGAATAATTCTATTGTGTTAATGTACCACAATTTCTGTATCCATTCTTCTGTTGAGGGCCATCTGGTTTGTTTCCAGATTCTGGCTATTATGAATAAAACTGCTACAAACATGGATGAGCAAATGTTCTTATTGTATACTTGAGCATATTTTGGATATATGCCTGTTTTGAATATATGCCTAGGAGTTGTATTATATACTATACATGTAGAGAAAATCCCTTTGGACATGCAGGCCAAACACAGAGTCCAGCCCTCCATGTCCTCCTGGACTCACTGAACAGGCTTTAACTCTTGTCACCCAGAGCTCTGTGTACTCTCATCGCCCCCTGCTGGTCATCTGCACCCTTCAGGGTGGTTTGCATCTGAGCTCTCAGTAACATCCACTCACTGTGTCTCTTGCACAGTAATATGTGGCCGTGTCCTCAGACCTCAGACTGTTCATTTGCAGGTACACGGTGTTCTTGGCATTGTCTCTGGAGATGGTGAATACTGGTACCACTATTATAACTAATGTACACGACCCACTCCAGCCCCTTCTCTGGAGCCTGGTGGACCCAGTGTATGCTATAGTCACTGAAGGTGAATCCGGAGGCTGCACAGGTGAGTTTAAGAGACTTCCCAGGCTGCACCACGCCTCCTCCAGACTCCATGAGCTGCACATCACACCAGACACCTGCAAACACAGAGACTGATGGTGAGAAATATGTCAGCAAAACAACTTTTCTTCTCATGTCCACACAGCACACACAATCTCATCTCCATAACTGACCTTGAAAAATAAAGACAAGGAAAACCAAGCTAATCCCCCAGTCCATGGTGAATGGTCTGTGATCAGTTGTAATCACTGAATGGGAGGACCTGGGAATCCAGAGCTGGGCTCCTCTGCCAGAGCTGCAGGGACAGAGCATGGTTGGTTTTCAATGGTGCAGAGAAGCCTTATTTGCAAGTCTTCCTGCTATAGCTGCTCTGGAGTCTGACCTGTGGAGAAGACAGTGCTCAGAGCAGATATAAGAAATCAAATATTGATGACAGTTATAGAAATCAACACCGTAAGGTAGCTCTGTGTATACCTTTTTCATGTTATGGATTCACCACACTTAACTTACTCCCTTTATCAGCAAATGCAGAGAACACGCTGTGTTTCCATACTGTCTTGTCTTCTCAATATTAATGTGAAATTAATATCACCACACACAGTTGTGATTCCATGCATGGGCTCAATGTCTCCCTCTTTCTGTAATGGACGTGGCTTCTGCCTGATGTGATTTTGGACAGTGTCAGAGTTAGCCACACCCCTTTCCTGTGATGGGGACACTTTGAACTTTTCTGGATTTCATTCACTTCAGAGATTCGCTGTCTCATGCCATAGGGGGCTTGAAACTGAGACATCCCCGTTGCTGTCTGTCTCTAACTCAGTGGTTACTATGGAGACATAATTGCAGGAAACTCATTTGTTTGTATCCTGAAGTTCTCCCTATGCTCCCTTTTAACAGCACTATGCTCCTCTCTTCTCTAACACCAGGAAACTCCTCACTGTTGTGCAAGGCTAGTTTTCATTTGTCCAAATTTATATAGTCAGCATAACCAGGGTATTTAATGTGTTTTCATAACAACACAGAAAATCAAGCCTTCAACACGGCGTTTTCAGAGACTTTGGTTTTGATTTCCCCAATTCTCATGCTTCCTTCTACTCATCCACCTTTTCTAAACACATCCCAATTTTCCTTTCAAAGATCCGCTGTTACCCTTCCCTTTGTCTATCCTGCCGTTTATTTAAGATATCTTCTCCTGCCTTGACTTCCATTCTGGTTCCAAAACATGTAAAACAGAAGCCAAAACACCAAACCCAGACACAGTCTAGACACACACACTCGAGGTTCTGCAGGTGACAGAAACGGGCAGTGCTTGTCCTTCCCAATCCATACTGTATGTGTGAAAGAGATTTGCAGTTTCATGTTCCCGTGTGTCTCAGAGTTCTCTGGGGAAGAGAGGTGGGAAGAATGCAAAAGGAGGAGCATGGAAGGAGTGGAGTGAAATGCTGTCTAGTGGATACGCAATGGCTGTCACAATCAGGAACTCATGGTGGCTGCTGTTGTCTGTATAAACCTCACTAGGCCCAAGACAGCAAAAGCCCTGGCATAGAGAGGGCTGAGTGCTTCTGTTTTATCTCTTACTGAGGAGCAGTTGGACATGGATTGTTCCTGATGTGAGAGTCATTATTATTGAGGCTGTGGTCACTGGTAGGTTTCCAACCTTGCAGTGTTTGTGGACACACATGTGCACATATGGGCAGCACTAACTGGGCTTAAGTTACTCAGAAGGTAGAGAAAGCTGCATGTTGAGGAAGGTGTGTGAGGAGTTGTATGGGATAAATGTCATATTTAATGTACTCATGCAGAGATTCCCCACAATAAAGAAAAATAATAAAACAGGATATCTGATTGGTTGAAGACAATAAACCAGAAATCAATGCTAAAGGGAGACTGAAAAATATCCAATACCTGGGTAGGCAAGCAACCAAAGCAATACTTAACTAACTAATTAACTAATTAATTAAATATGATAGGTTTTGGAGATTTTCCACACCTCCAAGCAAGCTACACTGAAGTGCCATAACAATAAATCCAGCAGGGCATCCCTAAAACCAGGGATGTAAAGAAGGTCAGAGGAAAGAAGAGGTGCAGAGTATCTGATGGTGATGGACAGGAGGTTAGTAGATGCAGAAGAAACATAAGCTGGGGTGTGGCCCCACCAGGTCACACTTGGGCCTCAGAACCACACTAGGGCCAACTGAGTAATCTTTCAGGTAGATACCAGGACACTGGGCTGTAGGGAGTGGAGATGAACTTGAGCAAGATGTGCAGAGAGATAGACTCATGGCTGCGTTAGGGGAAGTAGACAGGCTGAGGGAGCAAAAGAGGGTTGAAATTCCCTACTTGGAACTTCCTGTCACAGGAGGCAACTGGAGAGTTCCTTGAAGGGAGAAAGCAGAGCTGTAGAGACACCTGACAGACAGGGGCTGGAGAAGAGGCATAATACAGGGTCAGTGCAGGTGGGGCTTTGGAGTATCCCTTAGGGAGTTGTGCTGGGATTGGAAGGTGAAAGGTGATTCATTATATTGGTCTCTTGGATATGTGGGGCAACTGAAGGTCATTGATTGCCTGTGGGTATCATCTTGGGACACTTGAAAGAGCAGGGAGGAAGAATAGAACAAAGGATGTGTAGACAGTGTATGGTTATGTAAGGTTTACTATTGTCACAGTATGCTGAGTAGATGCAGGGGAGGTGCCTGGGCCTCCCAAGCCTATGTGACAGTTGGAAAGTTGCTGGCATGTGGAGTCTGCAACACTCAAGGCATTTATATTTCATGTGCCTGTTAAATGTATTTAACATTTGCTGAGTATCTGCAGAGGTTCAAGAGAGTGGGTTGCCAAAGTTGCAACTTACCAGAGGTTCCCCATCTTTGAAGGCACAGGCAGCTGCAGGTGAGAGGCTGGAGAAAAACAGTCCATGACTATGGAGAACAGAGAGGCCAGGAGAGTCTCCTTCCATGAAAAATTCAGTCAACTTCTGTCCAAGGAGAAAAGGACATTGACCAATGCTGATTGGGTGAACTCCAGGAAGCTCAAAACTGCCATTACATTTGCTTCAAATTGACTAAAATGATCATATAAAGAACATTGACAGGGATTTATGGGAAGCAATAAATCTTTTCCTGTCTTAGAGTGTGGAGTTTTCATCTATGACAAAACTCATCAAGGCTCGTGTATTAGTATGCAGAAGTTGTAGTATGCTCGAATTACCTCAACAAATTATCATTTTAAGATCTGACTGACATAACATCTTTACCCACCTTTACTCATAGACAAGTTCCATTCCATGCTTACTGCAAGTAGTTGAAGGACCACAGAGATGTGAGAGCTACAAGCTCACTCCAGAAAGCATTCATGCCACAGGCTTACACCTACAGAGATCCCATCAGTTTGATTCAGTGTAGGTGTGGGACCCAGAAATGAACATGGAAATGTAAAAAAGCATTGAAATAAAAATGTTACTTTTTCTGTCCTCACCCAGAAGTGAGCTCTCTGGGTCACTTGGTCTTTCGGGTGTAATTCTTTGAGGAACTTCCAACTATTTTCTGATTTCGTAGTTGAATCTTGTTCCCATTAATAAGGCACAGGGTCAATTTTTCCTTCATCTTCACAATTATTGCTTTTATTTCATCATACCTCCCTTTTTTCCTTTCTTTGTTCATTTGTTTGTTTCTTTCTTTGTAAATGCCAACCACACCATTGGCTACATACAGTGTGTCACTAAGGACTTAATTTTCATCTCTATGATTGGAGATCTTGGGTTTCACATTCTCTGCTGACCGCATGCAGTGGTCAGATTGAAGGATCCCAGTCAGAAGGTGGACGCAGACAGATGTGCCCACACTGGACATCGCTCCTCACCTCCTTGATCTGATCTGTGTGTTATCTTGTGCTCTCAAAACTCAGACTAATGATGGAAAAGAGTCATTTTTGAGAATTATTCCTCTGATCACATTGGTGGGATGGTGTTCTTACCTTTGACAGTGAGTAGTGGTTCAAATACAATACCTAGTAATGAAAATGTGGAGGGTACTTATGAAATGCTACCATTTGAATCAAGGTCACACATATTCCACAAGAACTCCTCTATTATACCAACTTCTAGCACTGGATGAACAATTTTTAATGAAATCTATTATTTTAATTATGTGTGTGTGTGTGTGTGTGTGTTTCTGTGAGGGTAGTGTAGTGCTCAGGAAACCAGGAGAGGGTGCTTGGTCCTCTAGCCTTACAGGTGTTTCTGAGCTGCCACCTGTGAGGACCTGAACCTGATCCCCTCCAGAAGACTGTGCTCTCTGAACCTCTGAGCTGCTTCTCCAGCACCTGGAAGAGCAATCACAACCTTCCCTCATGTTTGCTGCAGCCATGGTCACAGCGGTCAAATTTTCACCAAGCTGGATGGACATGGAGGGCATTTTATGAATAACAGTCAGAGACCAGAAGAACAAAAGAAACTCTGCTCAATGGACCTTAATGAAAAAAAAAAAAAACTGGTATCAGGTATAGTAAGTCAGGTGATCCCTGAATGGACTACGTAGAGTGAGAAGACTAATGAGTCAGGGGGAAGGATTATTCCAAATAGTGAGCTGTGTGGATGCTGAGCACAGTTAATAGCTGCAGATTATGTTCTTCGTGTGCTTTTTGTTTTTGTTGTTTTATGAGAGCTCCTCTAAAACACCTGTGTGGTCATTCAATAATACACGTGTATTAGCAATATCGGATTAACAGTGTGGATACATGAAGTTCAATCTTCAGCTAAGCTCAATAAAGAGGAGAAATATTACTAAAAATTCAGGCAGAAGAGGAAAAAAATCCCATTCCCCAAATTTCCCTGATGTCCTCCCAATACAGTGCTACAATGACGTTTCATGATAAATGTCAGTTCAATAATATGCTTTTATTTACTCTTTGCACAGATAGCACCAGTATCTCTTGCATTACTTGTTATAAAACCAGTAGTTAAGCAACTACAATCAGAATCTATGATTATTAACTTCCTGGGGTCTTTCTCATTAGTCAGAATACTTTAGGAGTCTTAGTCATTTTACTTCTCACCTGACGATTCCATGAATCACTCAGGCAACTGAATAGTAAGAACAGTTATAATTTGATCTTATGTGCATAATGGCATCACAGACTGAGAATACCAGTCACTTCTGGATTTCATTGTTCTGTCATCTCTGACTGAACCAGGAGCAGCCACTTCACCTGGGGTCACCTTCCTGAGGCCTGGTGGGGTCCTTCAGTTATTTCTACAAAATCCAGTCACAGAAAACCCTCTACATGACTTGTAGATCACCATTTCCACTTGTTTACCTGGTACTTGACACTAAGGTGGTGTTTCCTCCTGCTCAGACAAAGGTAGGGAAAGAACATCACAGGGATGCCTGTCACTCCTGTCACACACTATCACAGCACGTGCCATGAGAACACTTACTCTGCTGTGTTTCATTTTGATGACCTGTGTGAGTTGGTGTGTTCCACGGTTATGAACTCATGCCATATGGGCATCCTTTCTGTTTATAACCCTCAAGAACTAATCATGGGACATACTCAAGTAGAGCGGATTTCAAGGGCATCTCTATGTACTGTTGGTAATTCTGTTGTACCTTAGAGTGAGATCCCTGTCTGTACTAAATTGTTGAATAACTTACTTACCTCAGTGTGTATGTTTGCACAGCCCTTTAACACATAGTACTATCATACCCATTATATGTTGTGTCAAATGTGAAAGTGTTTAGAATTAGAACATCTAAAAGTTAATTATGATAAAATTCAAGCACAACCAGCTTGTTTAGAAGTTCTACTCTGCTCATTTTGTCATTAACCAGTCCTGGGTGCTGAGCCTCACATTGACATGAGAAAGACCCTGGGGTCAGCTTTGTGTAAAGTTGTACAGTTAAGTATTGTGTGTCCTGATCTCAGGATTTCAATAATGGAGATGGTTAGTAGTATAATAATGTAGTCCCAGAAGCTTCATCATACACTGTTGGTGCAATCCCTTCCAGAGAAGCCTCACACTCAAATGAGCAGATTGTCTTTTGCTTCTCAAAGCTGCAAGACACTGATCCATTTGTATGGAGCCCACGGCCAAAACTGATTCAATGAATGACACTTGTCTAGCTCACACATGGAACCCCAGCCTGTTCTGTCAACAGCATCTGGGTGTTCCAGAGGAGGAATTCTGGGGGCCTTTATGGGCAGTGAAAACACTGCCGAAAGCACAAACTGTGAAAAACATAGACTTCAGTCGTCCAAGGGAAGGGCTGACAAGATCTGGAACCAGGACAGGAGCTGACACCTCTTGGGATGTGCACACTGATGGCTGAGAGTTTTTGAGTTCCAGCATGCACAATACATCTGTAGAATAATCATTGGGAGTTTGGGGTGTTATTATTTTACTTGATAAATCTACAACATTTACGAAGATGAAAATGTATAATAATGTCAAACTAGTAACTAAATGTGCTCTTTTATGGAGACCACTTGGTTTGGAAGAAGGAAACTATGGATATTTCCATTTCCAAGGTGTCTTTCAGAAATAACATTCATTTAGGAGAGTGATTTCTCCAACACCTGCAACAATAAAGAATATTAATTACAGATTACTCAACATTCCAAAGATCTACTGAACTTACAGTCAACATATCTCATAACTTGAAGCATATAAATATAAATGCATATGTATGTATAGGTGTATAAAATTATGTGCCATTCTGTGTGATAACTGGAAGCAAATCGGTGTCTTGGAGGATTTGTGGTTTTAAATAAAAGGAAAGAAAACCCAATTTTTGTAGTGTATGTACAAATAAGAAGTTTACGGCTCTGGAGAGCGGCCTTTAGAGAGTTCTGTGGGTAGAAAGGAGACCAGAGGTTCTAACACTAAAACACAATCTCAGACAGCATAATCCAGACTTCCTGGCTTCTGAAGACAACCTCACTGGTGCTGGGACTTCTTTTTTGGTTCTCAGTGCCCCCTGCTGGTCATGAACATCCCTACAGTGAGGAGGTTTTTGTGCAGGCTCACACTGGAGTTCCCTCACTGTGTGTCTGGCACAGTAGTACACAGCTGTGTCCTCAGTTTGCAGATTGTTCATTTTTAAGAAAACATGGCTCTTGGAGGTGTCCCTGCTAATGCTGAGTCGGGATTTGAGGGCTGAATTATAATCTGTGCTTCCACCACTTCATATAACACCCATCCATTCCAGACCCTTTCCTGGAGGCTGTTGAACCCATTGTACAGCATTGCTGCTTAATGAGAACCCAGAGACAGTGCAGGTGAGAGACAGGGGCTGTGAGGGCTGCACCAGGCCAGGTCCTGACTCCTTCAGCTGCACCTGCGACAGGGCACCTGGGGACAAGCAGCATCACAGTCAGTCACACACATCCCACAGATGACAGGCTGGGGCCCTCCTGATGCCCTGAAACACTTACAGCTTGGGAAGGTCACCAGACAGAGGAGCAGCACCAGGACAGCCATGCTCTGATCGAGGCTCAGGGAGAGCAGATGGGGCTGGTCAGGTAGGCCTGGGCTTTCAGCCTGAGCCTGAGGGCTGCTTTGCATTGGGGGAGGATCCCGAGAGGATAAAGGAAGCACAGGTCAAGGCTTCACATTCCCTTCCAGGTGACTGAGATTTGCCTGTGCTTCTCAGAGCAGCTGGTGACCAAGAATCAGGAAGAGTTTTGCATCTGTGTGGATTTCCAGGTTCATATGAACTTGAGATTGAATGATTCACTCTATGCATGTCTTCACTGAGTCCACACATGCTGTGCAGGCAGAAGAGGACACCACACCCTCAGTGCCTGTGTATATCCCTGTAAATTCTAGCAGAAGGGATAGGATGGAATTTAGTCATGTGATGCACATTGGCTCCTAGTATTGTGAAATCCAGATTGAAGAAATACATACAATCTTTGGCTTAGTGTCAGCAGAGCTAATCTTGTATTCGTCACCTAGAAAATCCAAGTCCTGAGGAACAAATCATAACCATTTTGTACAAGTTAATGCATTTTTTTTTCTGAGAGGAGACCCAAGGGATTGACTTTGCTACCATGTCAGTGGACTCAGAATATTCACCGGTCCACTCATGTATACCATACCTGGAGACTAGTCTCACTACTCCTTGATTCCTATGTGTCTGCTGGCCTGCCAGCCTGTCTGTCTGTCGTTATATCTGTATACCTGTCATTCTGTCCATCCCTTTGTTTGTCCCTATCTCTCTTTCTGTATGTACCTTTTATTTCTCTCCCTTTTCTCTTTACAGCTTGAAGCACATAAAAAAAAAAATCAGGTTCCTCAGTTTGTGTTTTCTTTGGCTTTTCTATTTCCATTTTTAGGTCTTGAACCATATAATTCATTTCCTTCCCATCGTTGTTTGTATTTCCTGTATGCCCTTAAGGGATTTATTCATTGCCTTCACCTCTTTGATTGCGTTTTCCTATATTTGTTTATGTCATTTGTTCATTTCCTCTTTAAATGCGTCAATCACTATGGTTACATATTTCTAGATGTCTTTAAAGGATTTATGAGTCTCCTTTTTAAAGGCATCTATCATTTTGATAAGCATTGTTTTAAGGTCCTTTTTCTTGTGTTTCAGTTGTGTTAAGGTATCCAGGGCTGCTTGTGGTAGAATAATACAGGCTAGACACCCCATACTCCACTTCCCTGCCTGTGGGTCTAACTGGGACACAGACTCCTAAGGAGAAAGTCAGGCTATTTCCTGAGTTCCGGGAGCCAGTTGACAGCTATAACCACCATCCATAGGAGGGCTGCTCCAGGGATATTCAGCACTCTGCCCAGGGCTCTTCCTGCATCCTCAAGAAAACCAGAGGTCATCAGGAACAACCAGATCCCGAAAGTCCAGCATAAGAACCCAATAAAGAAAAACCAGGGCAACATGGCACCACCAGAACCCATTTCTTCTACCACAGGCATCTTTTCACAGCAACAGAACACTGACTGAGGGTTAAATTGGTAACAAGGAGCGGGGGATTGCTGTGACAAGCCTGACCATGTCATTTATTGGAAGAATATGGAAGACTCTTTACTTTGGATTAGGAAATCAGTTGATTGCTTTAAGCAGGGCTTAATGGATCACACTAGTTGATTCCTGGAAGACAGTGCTAAGGGCAAATTGAACTGAGATGGTCCAGCATAAGAAGTAGATTGTTTTTTCCTTCTTCCCTCTTCCAAAAAACCTGCCTGAGACCATTTTGAAAAACTTCGTATTAATGGAAGCAGCAGAGGAGACTTCAGGTCAGCATAGTATGGACAATACTGTTTTGCTCTTAGTGGTCATTCTTAGGCAGATCTGAAATGAAAAAGAGCAACCTGAGCAAGGAAAAACACAAAATGTACAGGTTGAGAAAAAAATGTGGACGAGGAAGTGTAAGTGAACTGATTCCACTGGTGAAGGAGATAAAAAGTTAAGGAAAAGCCTGATGTTAACTACAATAAACATGTGGTGGTGACCTTAGGGCATGATCTCACCAACTTAAGCTGTCAACCTGTGAAAAGGAGTCAAAGAAAAGCTAAAGAAGTCAAGGAAGCCATCAACAGCAAAAAGCTGATGATAATGTATTTGAAAAAGCAGGCCATGTTCCAGCCCCAGCAAAGGAGAAGATTTGGCAACTTTAACTGTGTGGTTCTAGCTTCAGAGCCAAGCGATAAGAAAGCAGTTGTGGAACAGGGACTGCTTCTGACATGAACTGATTGGCCTGCTCTTTGATCACCTCCCCCAAGGGGGGGCAGCCATACCAGGACACAGAGGAAGACAATGCAGCTCCTCCTGATGAGACCTAACAGACTAGGATCAGAAGGAAGAAAAAGAAACCCTCCCCTACCAGTGGATTTGGGGAGGGACATACGTGTAGAAGGGGAAGGGAGGGAGGGATTGGGAGAGGAGGATGGAGGGAACTAGAGGGGGGATACAAAGTAAATAAAGTGTAATTAAAAATAACGTAAAATTAAAATTAAAATTAACAAAAAAGAAAGTGGTTGTGGAATCTCCCTCCACAGCTATGGAAAGTTGCTGAGGCCAGGCTTGTGTCAGGGGCTCTGATGTGCTTGGAGACCTAGAGGAGACATTACATGGAGATAAGAAGGTGAAGCCCAGATTGTGTCAGAGACCCTAAGATACTGGAGATGCCAGAATCATGGGACACCTGCCAAGTAACACTGAAGACTGGGTGTGGTTCCAGCCTAAGAGAGACGAGAGACGTTTGTTGCATCAACAAAGGGAGTTGCAGATCTGAAGAGCACTTTGACACCAGACATGGAGATGCCCTGATGGTTTTCAGTTTTGTGTTGGTCTAGTATTTCCTTTCTTCTTTTTGGTATGGTAATGTATATTCTGTGTCATTGTATGTTGGAAGTATGTGGTATGTTTTTGATTTCACAAGAAGTTACAGTTAAAAGATTGCCTTCAGTTTCAAAAAGATTTTAAAGTTTGGACTGTCAAACAATGGAGTAACTGTGTTAGACTTCAGGAAATTCTGACATTGGACTCAGTACATTTTTGCATTATGATATGACTACCAGCTTCTGGGGACCAGGAAGTGGAATGTGGTGGCTTGAATCAGAATGGCCACAGAGGCTCTAATATTTGAATGTCTAGTCTTAAGGGAGTGTGAAGAGGATTAGGAGGTGTGACCTTGTAGGAGTGTGTGTGGTTTTGTGGACAGAAGTGTGTCCCTGGTGATAGGCTTTGAAGTTTCCAAGCCCAGGCTGGTTGCAATGGTTCTAACTTTTCTCTTCTTGCCTGAAGATCTTGAAGTTGTTCTCTTAGTTACTTCTCAAGCACCACCTCTGTCTGCATGCTCCTGCTCCTGTCATAATCATCATGGGTGAAACTATAATCAGATAACAATTAACTTTTCTTTTCTAAAAGTTGCTGTGGTCATGGTGTCTCTTCACAGCAATAGGCCACTGATTAAGATGGTACTAAGTGAAATTCTCAAAGAATTAAAAATATTATTTAAAATATAGTAAAAAGGAAAGAAACTAAATGGATATAGACTTTAAACTCTGTCTACAAAGGCTTCTAGGTGCCAGTATATGCACATAAATGGATGACAAAGCTGCTCAAGGCTGGGGTCTTATTTCTAAGAACATACCCAATGTTCTCCAAGTCCCTTCTCACTTTACAGGCCACTGCCCAATCAGTCCCATACATACAGAGTTAAAGTCTATGACATTCAATTCTATTCCTGATTGCTAAGATCATAATTGCATATCTGAGCCTGAAACATAGTGTTTCACATTGGTGTTCAGCTGTGCTCTCATTTGTAGGCATCTGATTCTCATGATGTTGTGACAGTAAATTAATGGAATGGCCAATACTGTCTACACTGAATCAGAGCACTGGAGTCCCTCTCATATGTTTAGAGCTCACTGGGGCCATGTTGGGTATCCTATTATGCATTTTGAAAAACTGCATTCAAGTTGAGGGAGCCCAGAAGACTGGATCAATGCACAGCCTAGGAAAAACGATCTTCAGTGGTTATGAGAACAGGTGTGTGGCAGTTCATCCCTCTCTCTTCAGGTGATAATTCCTCGCGTGTTCCTTCTACATTCCTATCTTTGTATGATATGTTTACTTCTTGGGATATGCAGAGTTGATATACTCCATAGCTGGACCCTTCCCTGTTCATGGTCCTACCAAGAATCTCCACATCTGTAACAGTCGAAAGAGTAGCATTAAAAAAAATTCAGGAGCCTTTGCTGTTTGTTCCTGGAGCTTGAACTGCAGTCTGGGTCCGTCTATCTCTGGAGTCTGGAGTATCCTTCAGGAAGATGAGAGAGGTCCACTGATTTGAGAGTGGCTGTTGGTGTTTCAGACGCAGCTAAGGGAGCAAGGTTGCAGGCCAAGTGACAAGTGCAGGAGTGTGTGTGGATGTGTAGCTGCCTGGAAGGGTGAAGTGTAAGGGAGGACACAAGAGCAGGTTGTGCTGTAGGTGCAGTCACAGGTGCAGTGTGCATGCACAGGTGTCCTGAATGGCTCAGTGGCCCACAGGCTTGTTTAAGTATTGTGGTCCAAGCACTAAGATATGTGTGGACTGAGCCATCTTGGTTCCAGAAATTATTTGGCAGGACTCGACTGGGAGACCCACAGAACAGGGTCTTCAATGTTGAAAATGCTTTCCCAAGGATCCCTATGTTGCCCACAGTGGGGGTGTGGGTGGGAGGGATCTTATGTCTGGCTGTTAGTGTAGAGGGTCCCCCAATCCGGTGCTTTGTATACACTCTCAAAGAAGCATCCACTGGCAGGCCTGTGTGGAAAGTGCAGAGGGCCTGCGACCTCACTCTCAGGAATATAAGGTAAGCTCATAGCTTCCTGCTCTCACATTTGAGAGACCATTAGGCCATTAGACCATTTGTTTGACCATTAGAGTAAGGAGGCCCTATAGCTGGGATTATGAACTCCCTGCCACTGCTGCAGGAGACAGTGAAGGTGCAGCAGAAAGTACAGGGGTCAATAGTTCGCCACTCTCAGACCCTGGAGACATCCATGGGGGCCCTGGATCCAATCTGTCTCAATTCACAGGTTGTCCACTCTAGCCCAGGAAGCCTCAGAGTCACTGCTCTAGCTTCAGCTGCCCATTCACTCACTAGTTTTAGAGTTTCTGATCTTCTGCCCTTCAGAAATGGTGCGCACTTGTGGCTGTCATCTTTGAATGCCCACAGCACAGGCTCTAAGATCAAGAATCAATAAGTGAATCCTCATGAAACTGAAAAGCCTCTGTAAAGCAAAGGACACTACCTTCAGAACAAAATAACAGCCTACAGATTGGGAAGGGATCTTCACCAACCCTATATCTGACAGAAGGCTAATATCCAGAATATATAAAGAACCCAAGAAGTTAAACTCCAACAAACCAAGTAATCCAATTAAAAATGGGATATAGAGCTAAACAGAGAAATCTCAAGAGAAGAATATTGAATTACAAAGAAACAGTTAAAGAAATGCTCAATGTCCTTAGTTATCAGGGAAATGCTAATCTAAACAACCCTGAGATTTCACCTTATAGCCACCAGAATGGCTAAGAAAAAAAAAAACCCTCAAGTGAAAACATGCTGGAGAGGATGTGGAGAAAAGGGAATCCTCCTCCACTGCTTGTGGGGATGACAATTTGTACAACTACTTTGGAAATAAATAAATAAAGAAAATTAGTAATAGTGCTTCCTCAAAATCCAGCTATACCACTCCTAGGCTTGTATCTAAAATATGCTCAAGTATACAACAAGGACATTTGCTCAACCATGTTCACAGTAGAGCTATTCGTAATAGCCAGAAGCTGGTAACAACCTAGATGTCCCTCAAGGAAGGAACAGATACAGAAATTGTGGTACATTTGCACAATGGAATGCTACTCATTAATTAAAAATGAGGAAATCATGAAATTTTCAGGCAAATGGTGGATCTAGAAAAGATAATCCTGAGTGAGCTAACCCAGAATCAGAAAGATACATACGGTATATACTCACTTATAAGGGGATATTAGAGATATAATATAGGATAAGCATACTAATATCACTGAGAAGGGCAAATAGATTAGATATCGAAGTAGGAGAAGATAAAGAACAGGACTGGAGCCTTCCACAGAGGACCTCTGAAAGAGTCTACCCATTAGGGTATCAAAGACTATACTGTGAATCATAGCCAAAATTTGGGCAGAGTGAAACAAGCCTTTTAGAGAAAACAGAGAAAGAAATCACTGGCAGGGACAGAAGCTCCACAAGGAGACCAAGAGTGCCCCAAAACCTGGGCCCAGCGAGACCTGCAATGACTGATGCATCAACCAAGGAAAATGCATGGGGAGGACCTTGACTCCTTGCTCAGAGGAAGTCCATAGGGAGCTCAGTTTCCATGTGGGTCTTCTTGTAAGCAGAGCAGCGGCTGAGTCTGACATGATTTCAATGGCCTGCACTTTGATGATCTCACCCTGGTGTGTACAGATTTTCGAGGCCAGGAAGATGATGCAACCAGCCCGTTGAGACCTGATAAGCTAGGGTCAGATAGAAGGTGAGGAGGTCCTCTACTATCAGTGGACAGTCAAGGGAAATAGGGGGAGAAGTGGGAGGCTGTGGGGGACTCGGAGGAGAAGAGTGAGGGGGCTACAGAAGAAATACAAAGTGAATAAATCATAATAAATAAATAAAATTCAATGACATGATTACACACATTTTCTGTTGCATCACAGGAGAACCCACAACAAACTCAGGCTGTTCCTGAGTGTGGGGCAGGTAGACTGTTGGGAATTTGTTATAACAAAGGTTATGCTGACTCTGGTGATGCAGCCGAGAATCACAGGTCACAGGTAGGGTCAGCTGGCATAACCCAGTGAGCTGCTTTAGGAGACAGGGGCTTTGTTTCTGGGCTACACCGACAATTCTCCATGTATCTCACAGTAACAGATTTCCTGTCTTCACCATCACTCAGCTGAGCAGCAAGAAGACTTGGGTCTTGGAAGTGTCATGAAATGCATCTGTGATTTGGAGGATTGGGCTTTCTTCAGTGACTTTGGAAATCCTCATGCATTGTTCTCATCCTGGAGACTTGGTGAACATGACTTCAGGAAGAAGTGCTACTTCTCACAGAGAATTCAATCAGTGGGGATGACAGGGAGGGTCTGTGAGCTCTTCACAGTCTTAGCACAGACTCCTATAGCTCTTGCTGGAGAAGAACTTGGGGAGCATTCTCAGAAGGCAATGAAATGGTCCTGTGTCATCCTTCAAAATCCCCCAATACTACTTGCTGTAGTCCGTCAAGAGATTATTCACATTCCTTATCCTTCTCAATGGGTCACAAGGAAGTTATTCTCTACTGTTCTGTGAAGTCCACCTTTTTTCCTGCTAGAATTATGTATCACCTGAGGACTCATGACCTTGATGAGATCACTAGTGTCCATCTGGTATTCGAAAACTGTCTAGTGTATGCTGTGAACACAGCATGGGTCATAAGCCAGATGGATTCTGATTGTGACTTCTGTGTATCCCGATGGTTCACTGAGAACTCTGACATTGTTATTCCAGGGTCCTCAAGCTGCAACTGGAGAAAGAACATGGAGGAGGGTTTTGCTGTAATTGTGGTTGCATTACTGTCACCTGAGAGCCCTGTGATCATGGCAAACTTTGCCCCTGTTATGAGGGGTGAGTAAACTCGTAAGTGCTGCCCACTGTGGTCCCAGAGGTCTCAGATGACACTTGTCTTTCTTTCTTCTCCTTGTGGAGACAAATATCCTGGCAAACCAACTTAAGGGAGAGCAGTAGGATTCTGGTTCCAATGCAACACACAGTGTTATTTTGAGCACCTCACAGAACTTCACATTCCTGCCCTCCAGGCTCTATTCTGGGAGGAGCCTGTGACTTGTGGACAACTCAGCCCTATTCCTCTTTTGGAAACAGGGATTTAGCAGCATCTGACTCCTCTCTTCCTTTGCTGTAGTGTTGCAATCTTCCACCCTGTGCTCTCAGCTTCCCCAGGCTCCTCCCTCTGCCCTGCTCTGCAAGGATGTGCATCTCCTTCACAAGTGTACAGAAACTACAAGAAAGTTGGTGTTTGGCTCTCAGAAGACATCCATTACCAAGAATTGTAGAACCTGTTAACTAGCAGCTGTTGGAAACTGAGGAGAAATCACAGAAATTGGCAGTGTCAGGCCCCAGCCTGTCTGGACCAGTTTCCAGTTATGATAATTCACTAGTGCCCTTGTGCTGGGAAGCTGTTGTGACCAAGTTGTTAAAGCCGCTGATCCTTCTCAGGAGCACTGTCCTCACCCATGAGGAAAGAGCTGAATGGGGTAGAGCAGGACAGAGAATGTTTCCCTGGTAGAAGCAGCTGTGGCTCCTGACTGTATCTCACAAATCTCTGTGCAATGGGAGATTCTGTGAATACAGAGCTCTCTCCTTCCTTTTCTCCACATGTGCCATGATACCACTGTGTTACAGCCACAGCTATGCCATCACCATAGACCATACAACTACACTACAATGTAGGAATTTTTATCATTCCCCAGGTGGCATCATGCTTTGATTGGACAATCACTATCACCTGGCTTCCAGTGCCCATCTACTCTTCCATAGTGATACCGTCCATGTTATCTCAGAATAGTATTGAGAAGAAGGCTCTAGTCTGGTCCCAAGTGCTCTGTGTAAGTAATTCTGAGCTTCAGATGAAGAACTCAATCAGAATGAGTCAAGCATCCTTTATAACATGTCTCTGGGTCCGAAGTGGCAATAAGATCCTTAGAAGCCTCAGAGGGAAAAGGGGAGTATATGTTAAAAAATCATTTGTGGGAGAACTGTAACTCTAAGCCATAACATATAAGTAGAGAGAGAAAAAAAGAAAAGACACATTACCTGTGAAGTGGGTTAGGAGCTGCTTGCAGGAAATCAAAGCTCAGTGAACATCACCAGCTTCATTGAACTCATGTCTCAGTGCTGGAGCCTCACACACATTAATTCCCAGCACCACAGCTGGTCAGTGCTGGGTCTGTTGTGTATGGTTCTGTGAGGATGATGGAGAGAGTGAAGATCATCTGGGTTCATGTGTCACTGGCCTGCCTGATTTCCGTGTTGGCTCTAGCTTGAACTCCACACAGTGCCCTCACCAGTGATTCTTAATGAGTCTCTGCCCTGAGACTTGGGGTCAACAGTGTAAAGGGTCATTTGCTTCTTGGATATTTTATTGTTATTCAGATACAGAATCACGTCTGCCCAGTGTGATGCTCTGCATTTTGTTCAAATCAGAGTTTACTGGATATTAATAAATTATCTATAATGTGGCTATGGAGATAACTCTATGTTTCAAGGTCTCAAAGTCTTACCATACAAAGACAAAGACATGTCTAGTTCTCCATAATTTCAAAAAGAAGTAGGGGTGGTAGGCAACCAGTAAGCCCAGCTCTGGGATGAGGAGACAGTGTGATCCCTTG
This sequence comes from Rhombomys opimus, assembly GCA_010120015.1. Classification (NCBI taxonomy): domain Eukaryota; kingdom Metazoa; phylum Chordata; class Mammalia; order Rodentia; family Muridae; genus Rhombomys; species Rhombomys opimus. The sequence continues at coordinate 23,638 of REGO01001422.1, read as the reverse complement.
GTAATCACTACTCAGCCAGTGTAGGCAGATGCTAAGATCCAGGCTCAGTGATGAAACTTATTTCAGAATTATCCTGTAGATTGATAGAGGAAGACATCTCATGTCAACAGACACATGTGTGCACACACACAAAGACTCACACTCACACACTCACAAATGGAGACTGAAAAATAAAGAGACAGAAAGAAACAGAGACAGAAATAAACAGGACAGTAGTGCAGAGAAGAAAAGCTTTAATAAATAAATATTAAACACATCTCACACAGGAAAACAGAAAATATGTAAACATTTGGAAGGTTCAGTTTTACTATACACCCTATCCTGTAGAGAGGCAGCCCAAATTCAGTGTGGTCCAGCCCTCCATGTCCTCCAGGACTCTCTGAACAGGCTGTAACTCTGTAACCCAGAGCTCTGTGTGCTCTCAGAGCCCCCTGCTGGTCATGAGCGCCCTTCAGGGAGGTTTGTTTCTGAGTTCACAGTAATCTTTACTCACTGTGTCTCTTGCACAGTCATATGTGGCTTTGTCCTCAGACTTCAGACTGTTCATTTGCAGGTACATGGTGTTCTTGGCATTGTCTCTAGAGATGGTGAATCGGCCCTTCATGGCGTCAGTATAATAGGTACTACCACCATCTTTACTAATCAGTGAGGTCCACTCCAGTCCCTTCCCTGGAGCCTGGCGGACCCAGCTCATCCAGTAGCTACTGAAGGTGAATCCAGAGGCTGCAAAGGAGAGTTTCAGGGACTTTCCAGGCTGCACCAAGCCTCCTCTTGACTCTACCAGCTGTACATCACATTGGACATCTGCAAACACAGAGAAGGCTGGTCAGAAAACTGTCCACACACACATGCACACACACTTTTTTTTTCTTTTCTTCTGCATGTAACACATAGAATCTCATTTAGATAAATTACCTTTAAAAGAAAGACAAGGAAAACCAAGTTGAGCACCAAGTCCCTCCTGTGTGGTCTGTGGTCAGGGATGATCACTGATTGAAAAAGACCTGGGAATCCAGGGCTGGGCTTCTCTGCCAGAGTTGCAGGGTCAGCTCAGGGCTGGTTTTCAAGGGCACTGAGAAGCCTTATTTGCATGTTTTCCTCTATAGCTCTCTGGAGTTGGACATTCAGCAGAAGGCAGTGCTCAGAGCAGATATAAGACACTGATGTCAGGTACAGGGTTTTATGTAAGTTATAGCAGTTTCTCCTTCACCTTTGAAAGGAATCTTTTTACTTCATTTATTTCCCTTTTATGCACATGCACAGAACATGCTTTTCTTTCCATACTCACACTTCTCCTTAGAATAATTGTATTATTAAATAATGCCACACATACTCGTGTGAAGGAATATGGTAATGGAAGTTTGCCTCCTGGCCTTGGCAGATATGGGTCTAATCTAAAGTTCTGTTTCTCAGAAACTGACCTTGGCAGCTTCTCCAGTGGGGTGCCCTGCTCCTGAGAACCAAATAGCAAGCTTTGTGTAACCTTCAGTGAATCCTTGGATGCTTTGCCAAGTGAAGCAGATGAGCTTTTACCATGAGAAAGTTGCTTGTGATTAATTTTTTTGCTTTAAAAAAGCTTCTTGAGTGCCTATAAATGAGTCTTGATCAGAAACCTGTCTTGACTCCCTTCTTCATGTCTCTGCCCCTATCATTCCCACACTGTCTTTCAGATAGACCCTGCTCAATTTACCCACAGGATGGGCCAATTGTGTTTTTATATATGAGTTTAGTTTCTCAAACTGTCTGGGCTAGACATGGTTTTTCCCTGATGTGGATCCTGGTCAGGCTTACTCCTGCAAGGTGATGTTAGCAGAACTCACTAAATGTAACAAGAACACTAGGGATTTATCTCAGTTTTACTTATTAGCATTAGGACTGTCATCAGTCCTCATAGTGGCTTGTATATGAAACATTCCATGTTCCTGTCTGTCTACACTCAGAGTTTAGCTATGTAGACACACTTGTACTTGCAGCAAACTTCCTTTACCATTTTCTTTTTGCATCTTTACTATAGGCAACATGTGAATGTCTTTGTTGTGTTAGGCTAGTAATATCCCCCATTTAGTACAATTAGTATAATCAATTAGTATATATCTTTTAATTAATTTTTAGGATGGCTTTTTTTCTTATTAAACACTTCTCTTGTTTTCTCTCCTACTTTTCTTGTTTCTCTCACCACATCTCAGCTTTGATTTCACATCACAAATATTCTCTTTTTCTTGATCCTTCTTATCCCACACTTATGATGTGTTCCCTTCCAAAGGTTCCCATTCTAGTTCCAAAAGCTACAAAATTGAGGTCAAACACTTGACACATACAATGTAGACTCTGCATATGACAGAAACAGGCCATGTTTGTGTTTTCAATTCCTTGTTATATTGTTTGACGTAACATTTTCCAGTTCCACTCATGTTCCTCCAAGTTTCAGAGAACAGTGGACAAGAGGAGATAGAAAAGGTGTGAGAGGTAGAGCATGGGGAAGAGTGCTGGGAAATCATGTCTTGTGGACATGACGTGGCTATCACATTTCCAACTCATGGTGGACATTGTTCTGTGTGTATCCCTACTTGATACCTGGCCAACCAAATACATATTATAGATGTGCAGATTCCTTCCAGGCCTTAAATTTTAGTGAGTAATTCTTGGCTATAGCACATTCCTGGAGAGAGAGAATTTATCTACTTGAAAATGTAGTCACTGGAACGTGTTCTATTCTGTATTCCTGGCCTCTACTGCACATACGTACATATGGGCAGCATTAAATGTCTTGCAATATCATGAAGTTCTAAGAGGTTTATGTTGGGAAGGTATCAGGATGTTGAAGGACAGCTGAGTTGAACCAGGTAGCCCAGAGCTGAAAACTCATGAGTAAGAAAGGGTGAGCTTATTAAGCAGTAATTCTCAGAGGCTGAAAACATTTTATGCCTAAGTTAGAGTTAATGGAGGCTAGAAGATTCCAGGACTAGACCCATAATAGCAAAAAGAGACAGTAAGCCTCCTAGATCACACCTGAAACAGGTGAATAAACGTTGCATTTACACTACTCCCTCTTCTCCCCCTTTTCTCTCCTTGTCCTCCCAGAGATGGGGAGACCTCCCATGGGTGTCAGCCTTACAGAAATGGGGAGACCTCCCATGGGTTTCAACCTTACATGGCATATAAGGACACCTTTTGCTCTTGAGCCTATATGAAGCATCTCTGCTATGGTGTCGGGATCCAAGTGGAGGTATAGGAGTCAGAGTCAGACCCTGCTACAGCTGTCAGAGGTTCCACTTGAAAACCATGTACCTTCAATTTTTTTTATCTTAGCAAGTCTGACAGGTGTAATAGGGAATCTCAGAGTTGATTTGATTTGCATTTCCCTGATGACTAAGGAATTTGAATAATTTTTATTTTAATTTTTTTGTGATTTTATTTAAATTTTGATTTTTATATTAATTACAGTTTATTCACTTTGTATCCCAGCTGTAGTCCCCTTCCTCATTCCCTCCCAATCCCACCCTCCCTCATCTTCTTCCATGCCCCTCTCCCAGTCCACTGATAGGGGAGGTTCTCCTCCCCTTCCTTCTGACCCTAGCTTATCAGGTCTCATCAGGACTGGCTGCATTGTTTTCCTCTGTGGCCTGGTAAGGCTCTTCCCCCCTCAGGGGAAGGTGATCAAAGGGCCAGCCACTGAGTCCATGTCAGAGACAGTCCCTGTTCCAGTTACTAGGGAACCCACTTGGACACTGAGATGTCATGGGCTACATCTGAGCAGCGATTCTAGGTTATCTCCATGCATGGTCCTTGGTTGTTGTATCAGTCTCAGAAAAGACCCCTGAGCACAAATCTTTTGGTTCTCTTGCTTTTCTTATGGAGTTCCTGTCCCTTCCAGGTCTTTCTGTCTCCCCCTTCTTTCATTAAGATTCCCTGCACTCTGCCCAAGGTTTGGCTATGAGTCTCAGCTTCTGCTTTGATACCCTGCTGGGTAGAGTCTTTCAGAGGCCCTCTGTGGTAGGCTCCTGTCCCGTGTCAAGTTTTCTCCCTCTTCCAATGGTCGTCCCATTTGCCTTTCTGAGTGAGGGTTGATCATTTTTCCTGGGTGTACAGATTTTAGTATGTTTATCCTATCATATAGGTCTAGTATCCACTTATAAGTAAGCATACACTGTGTATGTTTTTCTGTTTCTGGGATACATCACTCAGAATGATATTTTCTAGTTCCTACCATTTGCCTGCAAATTTCATGATTTCCTTGTTTTGAATTGATGAGTAGTAGTCCATTGTGTAAATGTATCACAATTTCTGTATCCATTCCTCAACTGAGGGGCATCTGGGTTGTTGCCAGGCTCTTGCTCTTATGAATAAAGCTGCTATGGACATGGTTGAGCAAATGTCCTTGTTGTGTACTTGAGCATATTTTGTATATATGCCTAGGAGTGATACAGCTGGATCTTGAGGAACCTTTATTCCCAATTGTCTGAAAAAGAGCCAGATTGATTTCTAAAGTTGTACAAATTTACAATCCCACCAGCAATGGAAGAAGCTTCCCCTTTCTCCACGTCCTCTTCAGCATTTGTTGTCACTTGAGATTTTGAGTGCTTCTTGGCCATTAGAAATTCCTCTGTTGAGAATCTGTGTTTATCTCTGTACCCCATTTTAATTGGGTTATTTGGTCTGTTGGTGTTAAAAAATTTCTTGAGTTCTTTACATATTTTGGATGTTAGCCCTTTGTTGGATGTAGGGTTGTGGAAAAGCTTTCCCTACTCTGCAGGTGCCATTTTTTCGTATTTACAGTGTCCTTTTCCTTGCAGAAGCTTTTCAGTAGCATGAGCTCTCATTTAATTGTAGATTTTAGTGCCCGAGCTGTTGGTGTTCTATCCAGAAAGTAGCCTACCATGGCAATTTATTCTAGGATATTCCCCAATTTCTCTTCTACCAGTTTTAGTGGCCCCAGTTTTATGTTGAGTTCTTTGAGAAACTTAGAGTTGAATTTTGTGCAGTCTGATAAATGTCCTTGTATTTGCATTCTTCTACATGCAGACATCCAGTTAGATGAGCACCATTGGTTGGAGATGTTTCTTTTTTTCCATTCTATGGTTTTGGCTTCTTTGTAAGAAATCAAGTATCTTTAGCAATGTGCGTTATTTCAGGGTCTTTGATTCAATTTTGTTGATAAACCAATCTGTGTCTAGGTCAGTACCATGCAGTTTTTATTACTATTGCTCTGTAGTACAGCTTGATGTCAGGAATGGAGTTACCTCCAGAACTCTTTTATCATACAGGATAGTGTTCAATATCTCATTTTTCCCCATATGATGTTGATAATTGCTCTTTCAAGGTCTATAACGGATTGTGTTAGAAAACTGATCAGAATTGCATTGCATTGTTTTTGGTAAGATTGCCGTTTTGACTATGTTAATCCTACTGATACATAAGCATCGGAGATATTTCCAGCTTCTGATATCTTCTTTAATTTCTTTCTTTAAAAACTTGAAGATGATGTCACACAGATCTTTCAGTTGCGTAGTTATAGTTACACCAAGATATCTTATATTATTTGTGGCTATTTTGAATAATGTTGTTTTCATAATTTCTTTCTCAACAGGTTTATCATTTATATAATGGAGTCTATCAATTTTTACATAAATTTTATATTCATGCACTTTGCTGAAGGTATTTTTCAGGCATCTCTTTTCCCTGTTAGAATTTTGGGGGTCACTTAAGTATATTATCATATTTCTGAATAGTGATACTCTGAATTCTTCCTTTCTAAGTTGTATCCTCTTGATTTCTTTTAGTTGTCTTGTTGCTTTGCCTAGAATTTCAAGTTCTATATCAAATAGATTTTTGAGAGAGTGGGCAGCCTTGTTCTGTCCTTGATTTTAGTGGAAGTTCTTTAAGTTTCTCCCCATTTATTTGAGACTGGCTATTGGCCTGATGTGTGTTTCCTTTATTGTGTTAAATTATGTGCCTTGTATCTCTGATCTCTCTAAGATGTTTAACATGAAAAGGTGTTGGATTTTGTCAGATGTTTTTTTCTGCAGGTAAAGAGATGATCATGTAATTTTTTCTTAGGATTATTTTTATGACTCTGTATATTAATGGATTTTCATATGTTGAACTATCCTTGCATCCCTGGGATAAAGCCTTCTTTATCATGGTAGGTGGTGATTTTGATTGTTCTTGGATTTTGTTTGTGAGTGCTTTCTTGAGTATTTTTGCATTAAAGTTCATAATGGAGATTTGTCTGAAACTGCTTTTCTTTGTTAAGTATTTGTGTGGTTTAGGTCTCATGGTGACTACGCCTCATGGAATGTGTTTGTCAATTTCCTTCTGTTTCTATTTCTAGGAATAGCTTCAGGAGTTTTGGTATTAGCTGTTCTCTGAAAGTCTGGTAGAATTATGTGTTAAAGCAATCTGGCCCTGGGCTTTGTTGTTGTTGTTATTGATTTGTTTTTTCATTGTGTTCTGTTTCTTGACCTTCACTGTCAGGTTGCATGACTAATTCTATGAGGTCACAGTCATTTGCTACCTAAACCACACAAAGACCAAACAATAACAACAAAAAAAGAGAACTTCAGACCTTCTTTCTTATGAATATTGATGCAAAAATACTCAATAAAATATTTGCAAACTGAATCCAAGAACACATCAAAGATGTCCACCATGACTAAGTAGGTTTCATTCCAGGCATGTGGGTATGTTCCATATATGGATATCCATCAATGTAATCCACCATATAAACAAACCAAAGGAGAAAAACCACATGATAATCTTCCTAGATTCTGAAAAAGCATTTAACAATATCCAACACCCAATCATGTTTAAAGTCTTGGAGAGATCAGGGGTACAAGGCACATACCTAAACATAGTAAAGACAATATACATCAAGCCTGTGGCCAACATCAAATTAAATGGAGAGAAACTTAAATCAGTTCCACTGAAATCAGGGACAAGGCAAGGCTGCCCACTCTCTCCATATCTCGTCAACATAATACTTGATATCCTAGCTTGAGCAATAAGAAAACTAAGGAGAACATGAGAATAGAGATCAGAAGGGAAGAAGCCAAAGCATCACTATTTGCAGATGATATGATAGAATACATGAGTGACCCCCAAAAAGTCAAGCAGAGAACTCCTTCAGCTCCAGCTGATAAACATGTTCAACAAAGTGGGTGGATACAAAATTATCTAAAAAAAATTAGTAGCCCTCCTGTATATGAAAGACAGGGGGGCTGAGAAAGAAATTAAGGAACTTACACCCTTCACAATAGCCACAAATAACATGAGGTACCTTTGTTTAACTATAACCAAGCAAGTGAAAGACCTGTTTGAAAAAAGCTTCTAGTCTCTGAATAAAGAAATTGAAGAAGATAGCAGAAGATGGAAAGATCTCCCATGCTCAAGGGTCTGAAGGATGAACACAGTTAAAGTGGTCATCCTGGCAAAAGCAATCTACATAGTCAATCCAATTCCCATCAGAATACCAATCCAATTCTTTCCAGAGTTTGAAAGAACAATAATCAACTTCATATGGAGAAACAAGAAACCAGGGATTGCTAAAACAGTCAAGAACAACAACAAAACATCTAGAGGTATCTCCATCCCTGATATCAAGCTGTACTAAAAAACAATAGTAAAAAAAAATGCATGTCAATAGCATAGAAATAGAATGGTGGATCAATGAAATCAAATCAAAGACCCAAAAATAAACCCACACACCCATGGTTATTTGTTGCGACCCGCGTAATCGTTTCTTCAGCAAGAACGCACACGGACAACAGGATCCTTCTGCAGCAGGCTTTATTATCGTCAAGCGATGGAAGGAGGAAGACCCCAAGCCCCAAAGTGGCGCTGCTTAAATAAGCCCTGACCACACCCTAAGTGACGTGGAGTGATGTGTCATACCCTGATTGGTTGCTTACTCATCACCCCATCTGACAGCCTGGGCTCAGGCAGTGGTTTGGCGCGCTTTCGCAACTCACACATGCACTCTAGAGGTTGTTTACTAGTTCTGAGGGCGGGTGTCAGCGCCATTTTGCTTTGGCGTCTGAACTTCAGCTCTCCACATCTCCCCCTTTTTGTTTTAAATATAGCAAGTCCCCTTCCGCCGACGAGGTGCTGTGCCAATTTATTTGAGAACATTACCAACGTCTGAGCCTGGTGGAAGGCAATGCTCAGCCCTTACCCATTATTGGAGCAGCCTCCTCACAGGGAGGCTGTCCTGTCTTAGGCGGGCGGAGACTTATTTGCACTCTTCCGCAACTGACTTTCCAGACCGTTTGATTTTTATACTCATGAGGAGACAACATGGAATCACACCCATCCCCGTGCAATGGGAACACGTCCCCGGGAGTGCAAGGGCTGCTAATCCAGTCTCATCCAATTTTGTGGCACTACAACTACAAAGGCCGAAGTAACACCGCTGTTTATCATTCTTTTAACATGGAAAGCCAAACCTGGGGAGACGAGCCTTGCTCCAGGGCTGCTAGTGCTGTGTGATCACCACCTTGTCACGTTTTTGTTGGGTTTTGAGTTTGCAGAACAACCAGAGTAAAAACACTAAGCCACAACATGATGCTGCACCAAACATTCCAACGCCCACCCATTCTTTAAAATAAGAAAAGGTGGAAGAAACCCAGGATAATAAGCCATCTGTGAGTGATAAATCCACTCGAGTAGAATTAATGGTCACCACCGTCGCCCTTAGCTCTTCAAGCGTTTCTTCAAATCCTTCTGACCAATTTCCTGCAAGATATAAGGACAATTTCTTGGACAAGTTAGCTGCTCGAGTGAAATTTTCATATTGCACTCTGGTAATACAGAGTGCTCCCATTCTTCTTTCACATCCTAATTGAGCCAATTGAAATAAAATTTCTATTCTTTCTTCCACAAGATCCAGACGCTGGTTAATAACCATCAATCCACCTTTTAATTGTGCGCTAGCAGATGCATGAAGGTTCATGGCTTCAGCCACACCTGCTGACAATTGATTTACTGTTGTGCTTGTTTGGACTGAATTTGCCATTGCCAAGCCGGCTGCAGTGGCAGCAGCTGCACTGACAGCGATGGCAGTAACAATGGCTGTGGTGATGCCAAAATCTCTCTTCTGTCTAAACAGGGAGAGGGTGGATGGAGTCTCCACAGGGATTGGGATCCACTGAGGGACTCTAACAACCAGGGCACGAGCGTAACGCCTGGCATTCCAACATTGCGACATCCAGCATGTCCCATTGGTACAATTTCTAAAAGAATTATTGGACAAAACAAATAAAAAAAGGGGGATAAACACAGACAGGACTAGGCGGAAAAGCTGTCTGATCTGTAATGGTTCTATTCCAATTGGTAATTTGTCCTGTCGCATTCACCATTTCCATATCCTTTTTAAACCAAGTACCATTTAGGGCACCCATGACGGTCCATTTCCCTACAGTACCACCACTAATGAATCCCAGAGGATTGAGGTCCGTACAACTACCATTTATCCCACCAAGTACCCATTTATGAAAAGGGGCCATATCTCGATGTTGTATAAAGAGCCCCTTTTTCATTACCCAATCTTTTGTAGGATCCATCAACATATTTGGGGAAAAGGAAAAGGTTTTATTTTTGTCAGCCCATCGAGTAATGTGCGACTGGCAGTCGGACCATGGAGGGATGGTCTCATCATCCTCCCATGCACATGAAGGGGCCACCTTAGGTTGAAGAGGTCTATCTTTATCTAAAAAAATTTGGTTCTAAAAAGGAACTGTTTATCCAGGTGACCTTTTGCCAAAAGGTATAATAGATATCGATGGTGTCGTTATCACCCCTTTCCTTTTGGGTCATAAATTCCCAATTCCAATCCTTATGGCTAAATGACCCAAGAAGCCTTTTGGTAAGCCGAACACAATCTCCCACGGAGTCCTCAATTTGAAAGCAAAGGGAGCCAACTTCTGGAAAGTCATGGCTTTCCCCTAATGATGCCTCAGTCTCATCATAAGGCAAATAAGGCAGGCCTAAATCTTTATTAGACGAGAAAAATTTTGGAAAAACCAATGAATTATGTCTGACCGGCATAGGCTTCGGGAATGCAGACAAAATGGCCCAACATTGTACCCCCACAATACTAGGAACCCGATTTAGAAGGATCCAAGTGAGAACTGGAATTAGTTGCAGGTGTACTCGTTGGAGGATCATCTTCAACTGCCGCGAGCTTTCGCGTGAGGCGCTCCGGTACCCAGAATGGATTGTTTTCTTTCTGTGGAAAAACACAAACAGCTCCCCTGGATCTTATTAAAATAGGATCCGGGCCTTTCCACTGACCAGTCAAAACATCCTTCCATTTGACCATTTCTTTAGGTCTACTAGGTTCTGAACAGTGACGATCAGCTGCCGAACGGCCCTGACTGTCCAAGTTTAAAAAATTGAGAGTAAGGAGTGCCAAGGAAACAGTCACTCGTGGCACTGAGGGCAGAGCCTCCTCGACTCCCCCTTTTTGTTTTAATAAGTAGGACTTTAGAGTGCGATGAGCACGTTCAATAATACCCTGTCCCTGAGGGTTATATGGGAGACCCGTTAGGTGGGTCACCCCATTTGATGACAGAACTGCCCAAATTTTTGAGAGGTGTAAGCTGTTCCATTATCAGTTTTGAGAATTTTGGGCTTCCCCCAGGCACTTCATGCCTCCAAGCAGTGCTGGATGACATGGGCTGCCTTTTCTCCAGTCAGTGGGGAAGCAAACATAACTCCAGAGCAAGTATCAATGGAAACATGTAAATATTGTAGTTTGCCAAAAGAGGAAACATGGGTAACATCCATTTACCAGACTTGTAGTGGGCGAGTTCCTCGAGGATTAACTCCGATATGAGGCACAGGTAAAAACTGACAACAATTTTGACATTGAGTAACAATATCTCTAGCTTCCTTTCTAATTATGTTAACTCGATGATGCAATGTCTCAGCTGTAACATGAAATTTTTTATGAAACTCCTTAGCCAATTCTAAATTTGAAAGGAGGGCAAATGCAATCATCTTTGTGGCTCGATCTGCCAGGTCATTTCCATGGGACATGGGCCCTGGTCGACTGGAATGAGCCCTAATATGCGTAATAAAAACAGGGGATCTTCTGGTAATTAAGGCAAACTGAATCCTTTGAAAAATTTTTGTGTAAGCTTGCTAGATGCTTTAATCAATCCAGCAGCCTCTAAAATCTTGGTTGCATTTACCACATAACTAGAATCAGAAACAATATTTAAGGGACCTAAAAAAATTTTTTAAAACTTCTAGCACTACTAAACATTCTACAATTTGAGGCGAGGTTTCATGATATTGCTTAGAAACAACTTTATTATTAACCACATAAGCTCCCACTCCTGTTTTTGACCCATCTGTATAGACTACCAGTCCATCCCGAAGTGGTTCCTGGGACATTACATGTGGGAAGACTACCTCTTGAGTTAAAGCAAATTGCAAAACAGGGTGTCGGGGATAATGATTATCTATCAAACCACCAAAGGAGATAACTAGCACCGCCCAAGTATCAGAGGTAGCAGTCAATACCTGAACCTGATGAGCTGTATAAGGCACAATGAAGAGCCTTGGCTCCTTCCCAAAGTATGTAATGGCTGCTTTTAACCCACGAAGTGCAAGTTGAGCAACTGCATCTGGATACCAGTCAATAATTTTTGCAGGAGAAGCATTGGGATGAGCCCACAATAAGGGTCCATCTTGCCACAGTACAGCAGTTGGTAAATGTTTAGTTTTAATGACACACAGGTCAAAGGTTTTAGTTTCATCTATACGTTTTAACTGGGCATCTTGTAAGGCATCTTCTGCTACTTGCAGGGCGCGGCTTGCAGCCGGTGTTAAGGCTCTGGGTGAAGAAATATGAGCGTCCCCTTCTAGAATATCAAACAGGGGCTTTAATTCAGCAGAGGGAATCTTTAGAAATGGCCTTAACCAGTTTATACCACCCAATAATTTTTGAAAATCATTTAAGGTATGCAAGTGGTCCCTACGAATCTCTAACTTTTGAGGAACTATTTTTTCTGGGTAAATAACTATTCCAAGAAAGGAACCCACTTTTGAAATTTGAACCTTCTCAGTAACTATATGAAGGCCCCATTGTTTTAAAATTTCCAACAATAAAGGGTATGCCGTCTGTAAAACAATCAACTCCTCATGGCACATAAGAATATCATCCATATAATGAATCAACAGCAAAGAGGGAAATTGTTCCCTAACTGATTCAAGAGCCATTTGTACATACAATTGACACATGGTGGGGCTATTAGCCATGCCTTGAGGTAAAACCCTCTATTGATATCTTTTATCTGGTTCATGGTGATTAACAGAGGGTAGTGTAAAGGCAAATCTTTGTCTGTCTTGTGGGCACAATGGAATGGAGAAAAAACAATCCTTGATGTCTATTATTATACTTCTCCATTGCTTAGGCAGGGCTGAAAGCAGAGGCAAGCCTCGTTGCACTGTACCAAATAATCACATCTGTGCATTAATAGCCCTCAAATCATGGAGAAGTCTCCATTTTCCTGATTTCTTTTTTATAACAAAAATTGGTGTATTCCATGGAGAGGTAGAGGGCTCCAAATGACCAAGTTGTACTTGCTCTTTAATTAATCTAGTGGCAGCCTCTAACTTTTCAGAGGAAAGGGGCCATTGAGGAACCCATACGGCTTCCTCTGTGAGCCAGGATATGGGCATGGAACCCTCAATGGCGGCTAATGAAAACCCAAGCCCTGTCTTCCTTTATTACTTTCTTGCGAAACTGGGCTTACTCTCCCTTGTTCTTTCTTGCCAAGGCCTTTTCCTTCCTTATACCCCATCCTTTTTATAATATCAGCCGCTTGTTGAGAATACTCATTGGTCAATGCTAACCCTAAATCTTGTAAAATATCTCTTCCCCAGAGATTGACAGGGAGAGGAAGAACATATGGTATGAAACTTCCTGTTTGACCTTCCGGTGCTTGCCACATCAAAGAACGTGAACTAACCGCAGGGCTGGCCTCATATCCCAACCTTGTAAAGAGTGGGATGATTGTGTAACAGGCCACGCCTTAGGCCACCAGGTAGAAGAGATAATACTTTTATCAGGCCCTGTGTCCAAAATACCAGTAAAACTTTTTCCTTCTATCTGTAGTTGTAGGGTAGGTCTTGTTTTAAGATCAACTACCAAATGAGCAAAATCTGTTCCTGTAACTACCAAATGAGCAAAATCTGTTCCTGTGGAACCGAGTCCTTTTGTGCCCCTTGGTGTTCCGGTGGATGGAAAACAGTCATGAAGACTTGGGAGGAGGACTTATTGAGCAATCCTATCTCCAGGAGAAATAGAAAATATGCCTTGGGGGCAGGAACAAAGCACCTGGAGCTGTCCCGTAAAATCCTGATCTAATATTCCAGGATGGACCATAAGTCCTTTTAGAGTGAGAGAGGAGCAACCCAAAATAAGACCAACACTTCCTTCAGGCAGGGGGCCTTCAAACTTCACTGGGACAGGTCGCACCCCCATGTGTGGTATTAATAAGAATTGGGAGGTGGAACAGAGGTCCAATCCTGCTGATCCTCTTGTTGCTCTACAGCTGGATAAACCCTCCTGTTGCCTGCCTGTGTCCCATATCTTTTGGGGCCATGAGACCTGGGGCCCTGGGGCCCGTTTTTTGGAACATTTTCATTTATCTCCTGAGAGGGGGTGTCATGCTGTATAAGTTTTCCCTGAATATCTCTGACTGAGGGGCATTCATTAGCCCAGTGATTGCCTTTTCTACACTTAGGGCAAAGTCCAGGAACTTTACTTTGTGCAGACACATGACAGTCTCTTTTTAAATGGCCCATTTTGCCACAATTAAAACAAACTTTATTGTTTCCAAAACTTGGGCGGTTCTTGCTCTGTAATATGGCTGCTGCCAGGCCGGCGTTGGTAAGCGGGCCTCCAAGTCCTCGGCAAACTTTTATCCAATCTGTTAGCCCTTTGCTTCTTCTGGGGGTAATGACTGCTTTGCATTCTGGTGAAGCATTTTCATACACCAGTTGTTCTATCATTGGTTGGACCCGTTCCGAGTCTCCAAATATTCTACCTGCTGCATCTGTCATTCTGGCCACAAAATCTGAAAATGACTCTTGAGGACCCTGGACAATTTTTGTGAAATGACCTTCGGTCCCACCCTTCTTCGAAAGGGCTTTTCATGCTTTAATTGCAGCAGCAGATATTTGGCCATATGCTCCCCAATCATAAGTTGTTTGCTGTTGGACATATGGGCCTTGACCTGTTAGCAGGTCAAAGGTCCATTGTCGTTGATTGTCCTCTGCATTGGCATTAGCACTAGCTTGGGATTGACAGGCATCATGCCATAAAGCCTTCCATTCCAAATACACTCCCATATTGGGGAGGGCAGCTTTCACTACAGTCTGCCAATCATTTGGGGTCATTGCTGTAGAGCCTAGCCTCTCAAGCTGCATAATTGTAAAATTAGCATCCACCCCGTACTTATTAACTGACTCTGCCAGTTCCTTGACTAGAGGGTAATCTATAGGTACGTGGACACGGCCTCCCTCCACATCTTCAAATACTGGAAAAGTCTGAAAAATTTTGTGTCTATCTTTTGTTGAAAAAAAGGAATCAAGACAGTGCCTCCCGGTGTAGGGTGGAGGAGCACTAGGTACAACGGGAGCGGCCGACTGAGAAAGTGTGCACTTCCTGTTTCTCATACCACTCTGCATCCGATACAACAGTAATGGCTGATCATCCGGGTGGTATCATTCTCCCTCATAGCGGGCTGCTTCCTCCTCTAAGTCTGACTCCTCGGAGGGACTTAACTCCTCCGACTCAGAATTGTCAATTTTTAAAGCCTCTAATTCTTTTATTGGATGAAGAGACTCTTTCTCTGGGTTTTTCTTTTCTTTTCTATGTTTCTCTCCCAGGGCGTTCTTTCCCTGATCTTTCGCTTCTGCAGCTTTAACGTCCACAGAAGGGCCTTTTTTTCTTAGAGACATCTTTAGTTTTATCCATTGGGGCCCCTAATCTTTTATCACGTTCTGTTTCTGACATGCTGTCTTGTATCTCCTCTAACACTCCCTGACCAGCCTTAGTAGATGAACGGCAGTTTTTATCTTCCAAGCAAGATTTAACCAAAAGCCACATTGATCTAGTGCCTGCTCTTAGCCCTCCCTTAATCTCTTCCCTTTCAAAATCGCCCTCAAGCTTGTCCCAAGAGGCGAGCGTCAGGGACTCTGAGCAGATGAACCAGGGTGCCACTCGATCGATCTCCGCCATAAATCCCTCTAACGTCCTCTTGGAAATTTTAAGTTCATGTTGCCTCAAAAGCGATTGGAGTGCCGTGATCACCGAGTGTGATGCTCCCATGTTGCTCTCTTATCAACGAGAGAACTAACACAAGGGGGGTAGTGCGGCTTCGTACCCACAGCACCCAGAGAAAAAATATTAGCACCAACCCTTATGAAAACAAAACGAAACCAAAAGAAAGAGGACGAGGGCAACGATCACAACAGGGACGACAATAAGAGCTCCTGCTAGCTGGGGTGAAAGATGAGATAAGCCAAGACCAAACATGCCTCTCAGAACTTACCCTAATGCTGCAGTTCTGAATCCTCCCCGCGAACGGGGGGTTTCCTCGGCACCGGTGATGGCAGCCTCCAGCGTCCCGGGTTTCGGCACCAGATGTTGCGACCTGCGTAATCGTCTCTCCAGCAAGAACGCACTCATCACCCCATCTGACGGCCAGGGCTCAGGCAGTGGTTTGGCGCACTTTCGCAACTCGCACATGCGCTCTAGAGGTTGTTTACTAGTACAGAGACCAGATGCCGGTGCCATCTTGTAATGGCATCTGAAACTTGGCTCTCCACAGTGTATCAAAGCAGATGCTGAGACTCATAACCAAACCTTTGGCAGAGTGCAGGGAATCATATGAAAGAAGGGGCAGTGGTTTGGTGCGCTTTCGCAACTCGCACATGCACTCTAGAGGTTGTTTACTAGTTCTGAGGGCGGGTGTCAGTGCCATTTTGCGTTGGTGTCTGAACTTCAGCTCGCCACAGTTATTGATTTTTGACAAAGAAGCCATAACCATACAATGGAAAAAAGATAGCATCTTCAACAAATGATGCTGGTCTAACTGGATGTCTACATGTAGAAACATGCAAATATATCCATACTTATCACCCTGCACAAAACTAAAGTCCCAGCGGATCAAAGATCTCAACATAAACCAGACAAACTAAACCTGTATGTAGCAAAATTTTGGAAGAGCCTTGAAGTCATTGGCAAAGGAGACAACTTCCTGAACAGAACACCAACAGCACAGACTCTAAGATCAACAATCAATAAATGGAGTCTCATGAAACTGAAAAGCTTCTGTAAAGCAAAGCACTCTGTTATCAGAACAAAATGACAGCTTACAGACTGATAAAGGATCTTCACCAACCCTATATCTGATAAAGAGCTAATATATAAAACATATAAAGAACTCAAACACCTAAAGAAGTTAAACAAGAAAGAGGACCAGAGGTAAGATGATCAATCCTCTCTTAGAAAGACAGATGGAATGGACAGTGGAAGTAGGAGAAAACAAGTAACAGGACAGGAGCCTACTGCAGAGGGCCTCTGAAAGACTCTATCTAGCAGTGTATCAAAGCAGATGCTGAGACTCATAACCAAATCTTCGGCAGAGTTCAGGGAATCATATGAAAGAAGGGGGAGTCAGTTTGACCTAGAGAGGGCAGAGCTCCACAAGGACCAAATATATCATAGCACAGGTGTCTTTTATGAGACTGTTTCTCCAACCCAGGATCATGTATATATACAACCTAGAACCCCTGCTCGGATGTAGCCCATGATAGCTCAGTATCCAAGTAAGTTCCTAGTAAGGGGAACAGGGACCAATTTCTGACACGAACTCAATGGCTGGCTCTTTGAACCACCCACCCCTGGACAGAGGAGCAGCCTTGCTAGCCTACAGAGTAGGTCATTGCAGCCAGTCCTGAAGATACCTGATAAGCTAGGGTCAGATGGAAGGGGATGAGGACCTCCTTATCAGTGGACTTGGAAAGGGGCAGGGAGGGGGTGAGAGAGTGCAGGGGGGCTTCTGGAACCTTGCTGCCCCCAGAATTCTTGACATTTTGTTTAATGACAATAGTGCATTCCTGGCTGACCTGGGGCTTTCGATAAATGTCACCTTCCTAAAACACCTTAAACCCACTCCCCCCCGGAGCTTCCAGAATAACACTTCTGAGGAACTTTCCACATAATCATTATTAACACACCTTGTCACACCTTGTTTGTTGGTTTGTCCTGTGATACACCGTTATTAGAACATCTTGTGACTCCTCTGGTGTGCCATCTTGTGATTCCTAGTCACTTAGTAGCCCTGATAAAAGCAAATTACATTCCTGTCGCCATGCCTATATAAAGGATATACTAAGAATAATAAACGGAGACCTTGATCAGAGAAAATGTCTTGGTCTTCATTTCTCACATCTCTTGTCCCACCCAATTCTCACCCCCTCTCTTTGGGTCTCCTTCAACCGACCTGTGGGCTGGGTCAAGAGAGGGAGGGTGGGATTGGGAGGGATTGAGGGAGGGGCTATGACTGGGATACAAAATAAATAACCTGTGATTAATATAGAAAATAAAAATTATAAATAAAGGTGAAAAATAAGTTTAAAAGCAAGAAACCAAGCAATCCAATTAAAAAATGAGACTTTCAGGGTCAGGGCTGAGCTGGTTTTCAGTAGCAGAGGGGTGCCTTATTTACATATCTTCCTGCTAAATATGTTCTCTGTGCCAGGGCTCAGAGGGAATGCTATGCAAATGGAAGACCAAAAATATTGGTGGATATTGAAATAATTTTAGAATTCAAGAAAAGTTATTTTATAAAGCAATTGTACCTTTTAGTGTTTTATCTGTCTCCATTTAAAATTATTTTTATGCTCACACAGAGCACATGTTCTGTTAATTAATTCTATTTACTTAGAAATATAAAACAAGAAATGTGTTACTTGCAGTTGTGTTCCTGGCTAGTGTTTCTATGTGTCAATCTCAATTTTAAAGCTGTGTATTTGAATTGTCACAGCTCTGAGACAGGTTGAGAGAGACCTGGAAGGCTTTGCACTACTTTTTACTGTGAGAAGAATTCATGTTGGACATGTGGGCAAATAGGAGAGTCAAATGAGAAGGGAAAAGAACTTTAACGTTTTTGCACATTTAAAGTTTTTGAATATTGCAGTAATGTCCTTCCTGGGTCCATATTGGTACATTACTCTCCCTCATAGAGGAAGCTTAAATCCCTTTCATTTGGCCATTTCCTCCAGAATGAACATCACTCCACAGGTCAGGAGAGAGTGTGCTAGTTCTGCCAACTTCTGTGTCTGTATGTCGAAATTATGAGTTATATGCTCATACAAAATGAACAAGGTTTCAATATGCTTCCTAATCATCTATGGATAATTAGACATTGTCATCACACTATATGTGTCAGACCACTGTGATCATAGCTTTGCTCTGCTGTCATTTAAATAAGCACACTCAGCTTTCCTTTGACAGCAAAATCATGTCACTTGGTCACTTGACTACTCTAGAATCCACTTAGGGCAATTTCACCAAGTTATCCTTTGAGTAGAGTAGCCAGGGCTCACACTGTCTGGGCTAGGCTACAGGGAAGAACAAGGAAAAAGCTCTTCTAGGATGCTGGTGTTCCTCTCACAGTCAGATTCTCCCAGTTGTAGGGAAGGGCCTGACTTTGTTCCCTACCATGTGGCAAGATTAGATTTCCTATAAGCCCATTTCTAAATTACTATTTCTCTGATCTTTGAATCCCATCACCAACATTAAGCCAAATGATATCATGCATCTCAGCTTTACCAGCCATCTTTTGAACATAATTCAGCTGACCAATCAAATAAACCATTAGCACATTTTTTTGGCAAATTTTGTAGCTACAGCATTAAGCCAAGCATCCCTGTTCAAATAGCCACTATCAAATTATTAACCCAAATATAATTTTATGTTCTGGCCATCATCTTCCCGCACCCTCAAAATACATTCCTGCAAACATACCTTATAATTTGTCTTATATGTATTTGAAATTCCAATATTTTTTTACTCTTCTAATTTTATTTTATTCCTGTTTTGTTTGATCGGTAATCTCACATAAATTTTATCATATTATACATATTCTTTTTTAATTTTATTAAAATTTATTAACTTTGTATCCAAGCTGTAGCCCCCCTCTCTTGTCCCCTCCAATTCCTGCCCTCCCTCCCTCTTTCCCCCCCATAGCCCTTTCCCAGTCCACTGATAGGGGAGTTCCTCCTCCCCTTTCTTCTGAACTTAGCCTATCACGTTTCATCAAGACTGGCTGCAGTGTCTTCCTCTGTGGCCTGGTAAGGCTGCTTCCCCCTCAGGGGGAAGTGATCAAAGAGCCAATCACTGAGTTCATGTCAGAGACAGTTCCTGTCCCCTTACTATGGAACCCAGTTCCAAGGATTTTAAAGATTACAGTGTACTCATTCTGAGTCACAAAGTGTTCCTCCCTTCTCACACCTGCTGTGTGTTACAGGTCTACAGACAACAACGTGTGGTGACTTCTGGTCCCGACTGTACTCAGAATTGATTTTGTTAGTGTCCTTTCAGGGAAGGACATTGTTTTTTTTCCCACAGAATATAATGATGAATTATCCCAAGCTAGGTGGCAGAGTGTAGTAGATGCATACTTGTGTAAATGTGTGTTTGAAGAAAGTTGTGGCAAATCATATTAAACTGTGAAAAATACAGTACTATTTTTTAAGAATTCTTACAAGAAGGGTGGTTGATAGCAACATAGGTGATGGCTATACTTTTTCAAGACTGTGCAATTCAAGTAATATCTGTGAGAGGACTGTTCTTGAGATTTCAGGGAAAATATTTTTTACCAACTACCTGAATATTCAAATGTGGAATATATGAACAGGAATTGTTACTGTACCTTTTTGTGGAATATAATTGCATTAGACATCTTGGGAACACAAGTCTTTTGAAAACTATTTTAGAGTGCTGATCCTGGTAAGGTGCACTTGACAAGTTAATAAAAATTTAAGTGAGATGTTGCTTATTTCCACATACTTCCAAAATAAAGAATTATTCAAAGAAAAGCTGTCAGATGGATAACTTAGATCCTCCATAGGAAAATAATACATTACAAGCAAACTGACTGAGATTTTCACTTAAATATTGAGAGGTCTCAGGAAGATTCCTAAGCAGGAAGAGGAAAGGACAAATTACAGCATCAGCTAGCCCTCAGCATGATCTGTAGTACCTGCTCATCAGGTACAGCCCTGAGCTTCCTGAGGTCTGAGGTGCCCTGTCCTTGTTGAGAATGTTCTATAGGGAAATAATGTTTGAACTCACACTATGTCCCATGCCTACTGTTACAGAAGATTCCTGAAATACATATTCATTTATACATACTCATATGCACATAGAAGAAGGTGGAGTTATCATGTAGCAGGGTGCAATGCCCCAACTAGACATGTCATGCTAGGAAATAACACCCTAGTACTAGAAATAGGTTACCTCTTTTTGAGATGTTGGCTAGGTAGAACCATTCAATGCCTCAGTGTTGGAGAGTGTTGCCCATGCTCTAGTTTACCCTCTAGACTTGGCACCCAGATACTACTGGTGAAGACACCAAGGACTTGAGTCATAGAACATGGAGATGTCATCCTAGTGCGAGCTGGAAGCTTCATCTATCCTGACATCTCTCACAGTTTAGGAGGTCGCCTTGCTGCATACCAGAGGAGAAAAGTAATTATCAACCTTACCTAGCGAGTCCTGTGAGCTATAGCAGTGTCTGGTACAATATGCTCACTTTAAAAACAGAGATATTGAAGTAACACACACACACACACACACACACACACACACACACTATTATATAAAGTTATGTGAAAGAGCATGTTGAAGTATTTTTCTTTGTGATAAAAAAGAAGCAAGTATAGCATGGAAGTCAAGGTATGTCTGCCCCTCACAAAACTGTGTAGTCCATTATAATCTGTGTTTAACGTATTCTACAATGTTGCTGTGAACAGTTCTTTTCTAAACATTTTCTTCCAAGAGAAACACAAGATAAGATTTTGCTGGGCTCCTATCACAGTTTTATCAAATGCAATGTCTAAAAAGGCACAGAAGTTCACCTGAAGCATCATTGTAACAATGTCATTCCATGCTCAGTCACACTTGGGTCCATATATTCTTTCATGACACATTGGAAATTACTTTAAAATTTAATTTATGTCCTTCTGATTTCCAGAAACTGCTTATCATGTAAATCATGTGCAGTCATGTTTCATGATTAAGATCAATGTGTGACCAGTTCAGAAGATGGGAATCTCCTGGATTTCAGTGTTATTCTCCGCAGGACATCATACTGTGTTTAGAGGTAATGGTTTCAAAATTTGGTTTGTCAGGCTATCATCCTTCTCCATAGACTTATCCCATAGGAGGGCTGTTAATTGATACTTCTCAGAGAGACCAGAAATTCAGACCAGGAAACCCTCTCCACATGTTCAGGTTGTATCAGGGTGTTTGTTGTTTTATTAACTCTGAGCTTCTGACCAGCATCATTGTCAGTTCATTGCTGAAAAGGACTGCAGATACAGATTTTTATGTGTAAGACACAGGGCAAAGAGTTTTCTTTCTATAAAAATGAATTCCTTGAAAAAAATCACTGCAATTTTAGGAAACAATACAATACATCGAAATCACCAAAAATATGATCAAATGTGTTGACTTGTACATGCAGGAGACCCATGAAAGAACTGTGCTTACCTCAGCTGTGAGGTATATATCAAAGGAAGACTATAGGATTATCAGAGATTTTGTTTTGCGATTACAATATTTCTACCAATGTTGAGTGTTCTCAGAAACAGTGAATGAAGAGATTCACTCATATCCATCAGCTACACAAACCTACAGTAGAAATCTCAAGTAGTGGATATTATATTTTAAACTGTTTCTTTTTAAATCATAATCTGAGAGAGTGGTGATTGCTCTCTGCATGCCACAGAAGGGTTCTCAAGAAGGAATGTTAGTAATCCTCCAGCAAGAATTCCCATCCCAGCAAAACAGTGAGGTCACTTCATCTGCTGGTCATCTGATGGGAACCAGATTTGTCCAGACTGGCCACAGAGAAGAATGCTCTATTCTCATTCTTTGTGCCACACCTGACTATATCTGAGCATCAAATGAAAAACTCCAACTCAGAATGAGCCCCAGGTCCTTTCGTCTTTATCTGGGACAGCTTTGCAAATAAGAGCCTTCCAAGCCTGGGGGAAAGAAAGGGGATTAATATGGTAAAAGATAACACATTATGCTGTTTAAATTCTGGGTAAACTATAAACACTAAATCATAACAAATAAATAAGAGGAAGAAAAGACATGTTACCTGTGGAGTGGGTTAGGAGCTGTTAGCAGCTAACTGCAGCTCAGTGAGAATCATCAGCTGCATTGGCCTCATGTCTTAGTGCTGGAGCCTCACACATGTTTATTACCAACACCACAGCTGCTCAGTGCTGTGTCTGTTGTGTATGGTTCATGTGAGGATGATGAAGAGAATGACAGTCTTCTGGGTTCACGGGTCATGGTTCTGCCTGATTTCCGTATTGGTTCTAACTTGAACCCCACACAGTGCTCTCACCAGGGATTCTTACTGAGTCTCTGCTCTGAGTATAGGGTTCCACAGACTCATAGGACCTTTGCTTCTTCAGGATCTGGCCCATGCCCCTAGATGCCCGACCCTGCTGGCAGAGTAGTACAGTACCTGAGTGAGGAGTGAGGACAATCACACTGTGCAGGGCATTGGCTAGAGAGGGCTGTCAGTCTGACTGAAGCAGCTCGGGTTTATTCCAGGGTTCACTATTCATAGGCAAAGTAAAAACAAGTCACATCAATACAAAAAGAATAAGGTGTGGAAATTCCTATCTTCTTTTCAAAAACTACTTCTTCAGGTGAAAACATAACAAAGCAGCTTAACAAGCAGCTCTCCACACCACAGTGTGTCCTATTGATCCAGCTCAGCTCATCAAGCTTGGCCACAGGTGTGTTGCCTTAGCAAGAGCCCATTTGTGTCCAGGTGCTGGAGGCTTCCGGGTTACCTGGAGCATCCGGGACTGTCCAGCTAAACTATAGACTTGGAAAGGAAAGGCAGGCACACCTTTCCTGGATGTCTTCCAGTATTGCCCTGTGAGTTCAACATTGAGCTTCTGGGCCTGTCTCTCAGACTGTCTGTAGCTGCATCCCACTGCTCTCCACACCTAGAAAGACTCACTTTTGCCCTGTGATGCTCTGAATTTTGGTCAAGTGAGAGTTTATCCTAAATTTAAAAATCTTCTATAATGGGGCTGTGTAATTAGCTGCCAAGCAACCTGTTTTGCATTCTGATGTCTCCCCATAATTTCTTTAAACTCCCTTTTACCATTCTCATCCTCCATTTTATATCAGGCAACATATCACTGTCTTTGTGTTAGGTTAGTTTTTATTTCCCCAACTTTATATATTCAGCATGATTGTTGCTTTTAATTTACTTTAAAGATGAATGTGTTATTATATCCCCGGGTGTTTTGTTTCCCTCATACTCATCCCCTTTCTCTCATACAGCCATATTTTGCTTTCATG
>REGO01001421.1:45880-83577 GCA_010120015.1 Rhombomys opimus | reverse complement strand
CCCTCAGGGGGAGGTAATTAAAGAGTAGGCCAATCAGTTCATGTCAGAGACAGTCCCTGTTCCTATCACAATGGAACCCACTTGGATACTGAACTGCCATGGGCTACATCTGTGCAGGGTCTTAGGTTATCTCCATGCATAGTCCTTGGTATATTTATTTTTAATGTTCATATTCTATTTCTTTTATAATTTATAATTCATTTTAGTATTTCACTGCATGTACTGTAATCATACAATTTTAAGCTCCTCTTCTTTCCTTTACCCCTCTCAATTCTGTTTGTGTGTGTTTGTGTGTGTGTGTGTGTGTGTGTGTGTGTGTGTGTGTGTTTAAGGAGAACTGCCAGGAACTGTGTAAGTATCAGGTGCCTTCTACTCATTACTGATACTTTCTCCTCCAGTAGCCATAGTTTGTAAGTTTTCATCTGGGGACATTTTTGAGTTTCCCTCCATCAATTTTGGCATTCAAGGTAGTGTTACAGTTTTCAGGTTTTGCGTTGACAACCTCATTGTTGATATTTCATGTGTGCAGCTTCCCTGTCATAAACAGAGTACACTACAAGCACACTTCTTCACCATCTCACTCTTGTAATTTTTTCATTGAACCTCAAGTTAGTTGATCTCTTCATTTTACCAGTTGTGATTTTCTGAAATGGTTTCTGTCTATAATAAATGAAAGTTTCCTTGAAGAGAAACTTACCTGTGGTCATAGGATAGTTATTAATATGTAGTTAGGAGTTATAGTGAATTAGGAGAGCAGATATAGTTTACTCTCCCCTGGGTTTTAAGGTGTCACTAGCCCTGGGTTAGTTTCTCAGTTCTACAATAACCAGCATGGATTCTCTCTTATTGAGCATACCGTAAGTCCAGGTAGCTGTTGGTTTTATCTAGCTCTACTGCATCTTTGTAGATCTCTTGCCATTCTGACAATTGGTGTTGCAGATCAGTAAGACTACTGATGACTTTTCTCTTCCTGAAGCTGAGATAGGTAGATAGATAGATAGATAGATAGATAGATAGATAGATAGATAGATAGATAGATGGATGATAGATAGATAGATAATATTTAGAAAGATATATTAGGGTTAGTTAATGGAGGAGTTTACTTTTCTAAGTCAATTTTATGGTGGTATTTTCTTTTCAAATCTGTAGTAACTGCCACCATCTGACATATTTCCTTATGTGAAAATTCCTATTTTTCCTCTATATATTGTCCTTAAAAGAAATACTACCCATATGTTTAAATGTCATTTAAAAAGAGATGAGATAATTATAGAGACTTCTTTTTCATATATAAATTTAATTAACATGACCACGTTTATTTTTCTTGAATAACTTTATGTCCCATGCACACTGAAACAACACTATGTCGAATACATGGGTTTGTGTAGTCATTCTTTGATATAAAAATTTGACCTCAGAATGTTGAAAGCAATTCATGTGTCATATAAATGGTCAAATGTTGGCTTTAGTAAAGTGTTTTTTTTTTTATTTCTCTTCTGAAGCTAATATCGTTACTGACATATTTAGTAGTATCTCGTGAATTACATGTATCACTACTTAATAGTTACTAATTTACATTTTATTACATTACCACAGTAATCATATTTTTATTAAATATACTAACAATGATAGGAGAGGAGTATGTCTGTAATTTTCACATCCATAGTGTGCCAAACAGTGGACTTTCAAATAAACTTTCCACTAAATATTTCTATTTAGAATAAAATTAAAACTTATATAATACTATTCCAAATAAGTAAATGTGCAGAATATACATTTACTGACTAATATATGAGATTATTTTTCAGCTGATAAAGGATTTGGGTTCAGCTATTCATGTGTTTGTGGTGTTAATTTTTTTCTGAATATAAATGCATGGTTTTCACTAAATATGTTGCATACATTAAAGTCAAAGGGGAAGTAGTAAATTCATGTTGTTGTGAAAGAAATGTAAATATTATCAAAGTTTATTTTACTGGTAAAAATTTGTTAATTTTTTAACAATTTTTTTAATTTTTTAATTGTTAATTGTGAAATTTTCCAAATGTTTATATATGCTTTGGTCCACTATTTCCTTCTGTGTTGCTTTTTTGTTTTTATTTGTATGTTCATGTGGTATGCATGGGTTTTGTATGTGTATTTGTGTGTATGTGGGTACACATGTACCCTAATGTGTATGCACATGTGTGGAAGTGCTTGTGGGGACATGAATATCAGGCGTTTTAGGGACTAGCCATTTTTCTTAGCCCTCTCTTCCTTCCATCTTCCCTTCCTTCCTTCCTTCCTTCCTTCCTTTCTTTCTTTCTTTCTTTCTTTCTTTCTTTCTTTCTTTCTTTCTTTCTTTCCTTCCTTCTTTCTTTCCTTCTTTCTTTCTCCTTCTCAAGTAGCTCAAACTTGTCTCCATCCTGTTATATAAGTTAGGATGTCCTAGATTCTTTATCTTCTAGCTTCTGCCCCTCAGTTACTGGGGTGACAGGCATGTGAGACCATGAAAGCCTTCAGTAGAATATTTTACTACTCTTTTCTTATTGTTGTTATGGTCGTTGTAATTGTTTTTACTGTTTTATTGTGCATTAGAAAATATTGAAATTGAAACTATGGTTTTCTCCAAATATATTAAATATAAATATTAGTTTTAATGTTTATTTCAAACATCAGTTCTCTAAAGAAATAATAACTACAAATCTGGTATCTAATGTAGTAATGAACTGTATCAGTAGGGATGAGTTGCACACAACAAAGAAATGGACTGTGAATAACTATGTCAGCTCATCTTCTCCTCTCTACCCAATCTTTGTCCTTGCTCCTAAACAACAGAAGGTAGGCATTCTTGGTGTCCATTGTTGAGATCTGCTCTCCTAATAACCTGGCCTAATTCTTAGAATATAAGTAATAATATTATAGTATCTTTGTTGTTACAGATTGTTAGTCTAAAAATAAACTAAATATTGAATTTAAGAGGAAGAAAAGAGTGAGCATGCATCTTGAAACATCTACGTTTAGTGTAAATTTTGTAAAACATAAAATGCTTCAATTAATTACATCAGAGATCCTAAAGATTGCTATGAAAAAATGTAGAATACTAATCAATTCCTTAAATTTTGAAATTCCATATTCACAAAAGCTTTTTTTATTGAAATTGTATAGTCAGATAATTTTCTTTTTAATTGATTATAGTTTATTCACTTTGTATTCCAGCTGTAGCCCCTTTTTTTATCCCCTCTCAATCCCATCCTCCATCTCTCATCTCCTCCCATGCCCCTTCCTAAGTCCACTGATTGGGGAGGTCCGCCTCCCCTTCCCTCTCACCCTAGCCTATCAGGTCTCATCTTGACTGGCTACATTGTCTTCCTCTGTGGCCTGGTAAGGCTGTTCCTCCCTCATTTTCTTAATGATAGTTTTTGTTTGTTTGTTTAGTAGAACTGATCTTTTATTTCTCAAAGAAGAAAATGAAATAAATAATTTTCGATGTTATTTTTCTCATATTATAATATTTGAGCTATTATAAAAGTAAACAAACAAACAAAAAACTACCACCTCCCTGAAATTTAACAAGTGGAATGGTAATACGAATATTTCAAAAGTCATAAAATTTCATATTGTCACAGTTGTTTCTTCTATATCCTTGCCCTGAGTCTTGAATGTTCTTTTACTTTAATTTTTAATTTTTATAGTGCAGGGAATTTTATGGAGGAAGAGAAGGGTGGGAATAGAGTGACTTGGAGAGAACAAGAGCCCCACTGGGGTACCAAAAAACTAAAAGATCTGAGCCCAAGGAGGTCCTGCAGAGACTGATGTAACAGTGGAGGACCATGCATTGATAGGACCTAGACCCTTGCTAAGATATGGTCAACTGTCAACTCATTCTCCATGTGGATCTCTGAGTAAGGGTGCCTCTATCAGGAACTCAGTTGATTGCTCTTTTATCACTTGCCCTTGGTGATGCAGCCTTGCCAGTCCATAGAGGAAGACGATGCAAACAGTCTTGATGAGACTTAACAAGCTATGGGCAAATGGCTTGTGGAGAACTCCCTCTTTCAGTGGACTAGGAGAAGGGGATGGGGGAGAAGGAGGGAGGATGGGACTGGGGAGAGTTGAGGGAGAGGGCTTCAATCGGGATATATAACGAATAAATTGTGAAGAAAAAAAAATTAAAATTAATGACAGTTTTTAAATCGAGATAAATTCATGAGTTAAAATGCTAACATTAACTTTCTCTACTTGGGAGTGTAAACTAGTGCTGGCTGTTTAAAATTGATGCTGCAAACTTGATCACTTCATTTGTCTTTCAAAGGGCTTCAAGTTCTCCTTCCGGACTATCTTCAGGAACGTTTTGTGCAGGCAGCCTTGAGCTACATTGCTTGTAATTCTGAGGGGGAGTTTATCTGCAAGGATAATGACTGCTGGTGCCACTGTGGTCCAAAATTCCCAGAATGCAACTGCCCCTCCATGGACATTCAAGCCATGGAAGAGAATCTTCTTCGAATAACTGAAACATGGAAAGCCTACAACAGTGACTTTGAAGATTCAGGTACAATAGATATTTTACTATCCTGATCTCAGTATTGTCCCTAAAACATGACGAAAGAACTGCTTTCTCCCTTTGAATCAATGTTTCATTTCATAGTTGGAAGGGTTCGCGTTCTCCTTATTCTTTCAATTGGACAGTTATACTGCATTCGTTTCAGCTCATTCCATGTTTTACTAAGGGTTTTGGTGTTTTGTGTATTGCTTATATGCTATTGGTGTCAGGGCACAACCTGCTGTTGACTTGAAGTTAGCTTTTATTAAGAAATTGGATTGCCAGTTTACGATGGCAGATTGTGATTTAATGTTCTTCATGTTTCTCTACAATTCTTTGGAAGCCCTTGAGTTTCATTTGTGAGGAAAACGTTGTCAGCGTGTGCTGTGGGCCTTCACAGTCACGTCATTCTCATGACATCTCACTTTAATTTGACCACATTTAGAGCAAGATACAAAATTAACTCAAAAAAATCAGTAGCCCTCCTGCATACAAAGGCCTGAAAAAGAAATTAGGGAAACAACATCCTTCACAATAGCCACAAATGACATAAAGTACCTTGGTGTAACCCTAACCAAGCAAGTCAAAGACTGTTATGAAAAAAAATTTCAAGTCTCTGAAGAAAGAATTAGAAGAAGGCATCAGAAGATGGAAAGATCTCCCATGCTCATGGCTTGGCAGGATTAACATAGTAAAAATGGCCATCGTACCAAAAGCAATCTACAGATTCAGTGCATTTCCCATCAAATTACCAACACAATTCTTTACAGACCTTGAAAAAAAAATCTCAACTTCATATGAAATATCAAGAAATCCAGAATTGCTAAAACAATCCTCTACAATGAAAGATCTTCTGGAGGTATCTTCAGCCCTGATCTCAAGCTGTACTGTAGACCAACAGTAATAAGAGTACACTTTTTAAAAATACTGACCTTAAAACAATGCATGGTTAAAATATTCCTTGAAATAAAATAACATTATTTAAAAGACCATCTATCTATCTATCTATCTATCTATCTATCTATCTATCTATCTACCTACCTATCTATCTATATGTACGTATATATACATACGTATGTATTTAAAAGACCATGTATATATCTAGACATAAATATGTATATATATTTGTATCCATGTATATATATGAATACATGTATTTATGTGTGTATATATATAGGTGGTCTTTTAAATATATATATAGCAACACAAACAATATTAAATCTAATGTAATATCAGTGGTATAATTTAGTCAAGTTGTGCAAGTCATCATGAAACTCAAACAATCAAAGTGAAGCATGATGTTATACAACAACAAACAAATAGAACTGGGGAGGATGGATACATTGAGGTTTATTTTTATCAAAATAAAGAATGAAGACTTGGAAGTAGATACTGGATATTGAATTTCAATAGAATAGTTGTTTACTATCACATGACTTCTGTTAGACACAAAGAATAAGATTAGAGAGTGATTACTTAGTTTTATGACAGCAAGAATATGTTTGGATATTTGAAAAAGTTTGAGAGAAAACTCCTATTATTATCACCTAAAATGTCTGAATTACTGTGAAGAACAATGGATACTTTACTTAGTATGATTTAGTTACTCCATATTAGTTTTGTACATCTTTTAAAATATTTATTTTATTATTATTATCACTTTTTACAATTTATTCAATTAGTATCCTAGCTGGACCCCCTCCCTTGTCTCCTCTTAATTCCATCCTCCCTCCCTCTTCTCCTTTTATGCTCCTCTACTATGCCACTGTTAGAGGAGGTCCTCTTCCCCTTCTATCTGACCCTATCCTATCAGGTCTCGTCTTAATACTAAATCACATGTCATAATAATGGTTGTCAATTTGTAGTAAAATATAATTTAACAAATAACAAAGATGTGTTAGAAGGGTAGATTTGACAACAATAAGGGTAAGAATAGAAAATGATAGAGAAATGACAAATGAAGACCCTGAGTTTCTGCAAGTGCTTTTCCTTGGGGCACATTTATCAACTCACAGCAGATTCCAAACCCAAGAGACCTACTTAGTCCCTAGAAAATGTTTCTGCTTCAAGGCAAATAACCTCAACAAATGTCTACAGCCCAATTATGTTATAATGATTATACTGAGAGTGCAAAGTAGGCAGTAAGTATTTATATTCTTTTTTTAATTTCAGTCTAGATTTGAAAGCTGATGATTAGATAAACTAATAATGCCTGAAAGAGTCGAAGGGAATCTTATACAACGGCATGCCACAAGAGCAAAAACAAGATTTGAAATTAAATGTGCTCTAAGGTTATTTCAGAAGGAAAGGTATTAAACAAAGCATGATTATAACTTTGGTTTTGACTTTAGGGATTTTAAAATGATCAGTTCTTGTAGTGATTACTGAACATAGAACATGTTAAGAAATAAAATACTGGTCTATTGAAGATGAAAATAGTTTCTAATACATGTATGAAAGATACAAAATTTTATTAGTACTTTCTTGACTGAACAATATATACTGCACAATATTAAGAAATGTCAACCAATAGATAGGAATCAGATTCACATGCAAGCAAACATGTGCACACACACACACACACACAGAGAGAGAGAAATTAATTATACTTCTAGTCTCTCTGTTTCATTGAGCCATTTTACTCACATTTTATTCTAATTCCATGCTTCATTGTTTAGCTCAGATTTGAGTACCTTTTTAAGTTGTATAAACTACATGCTTCCTTCTTTTTGCTCAGGTTGTCTTAGTTATTCATCAAGAACATGTGTGTGTGTGTGTGTGTGTGTGATAGAGAGGGAGAGAGTTCTATATGATAGACAATTTTACACTCAAAAATCTTAAGAATATGGATGTCTACACCAGACCTACACAATGACAATAGCACTGCGCCTTCCAATATTGTTGGGAAAAAAATCTCATAAGGCCCCCAAATTAGTTTTAAAGTGTAGATAAATAATGGCTGTTGAGAGAAAATTTAGTCTTCTCTTGAGACAAGCCCCTAATAGTCTATTCCCGAGTGGTCAGTCCTGAACATATATACATATGAAAAATACTAAAAACACTCAGCAAGTCACAAATTACATATATATATATATATATCTTTATATATATGATGTATGTATGTGTATGTGTGTACATTTGTATGTGTGTACACCAGTATATGCATATATACACATATATGACTGTGTATAATGATAATATTAATTAAAGAAGAATATGTCATGAATTGGGGACAACTTGGTGCCAGATGCAGGAGGAGTTGAAAGGGGGAGTAGAATGGAAATTGTATAAACACAATACTCATTCAAACAATTATCAAAAATATGTTAAAAAATGAAAAATTGGGTCATTACAGACCTGTAATAATCTGATTTTTTTTCTAGTTCTAATGTGTTCTTCTTTTTCTTGCCTGGTTGCTCTCAGTGGGTCTTGTAGTGCTATGTTGAGTGTAAACAGTAGAAATGAATATTCTGTTCTTGACCCGGACCTGAGTCTGAAATCCATTTGCTATCCTCATGTTTTGAATGTTTAAAATATGAGAAAATTGTGAAACACTAGAAAACAATATAGGAGCTATGATTTATCTCATTAAAGTAAATAATATATATTTAACAATATATATTACACAGCAATAAAAACAAATTTTATAAAATAAAAACCAAAATGAAAGAACGAATAATAGATAGACCCTAAAGATATAAGAAAATGATAGAAGATAATCAGGAAAAGGCAACATATTCAGAATGTAAGGAACTTTAAAATCTCAAAGCAGAAAAAAAGTCTTGATTTTTATAAAAGAAATTTACCAAAATGTTTTTTTTCAAAAATGACATATAAATGGACAAGAAAATATAAGAATGCTTAAATTTTCTATCATGAATGCAATGAAAACTAAAGCATCAATAGAACAGTTTACTCAGTAAGAATAGCTGGTCTATCCAGTTAAAAACAACAGCTGCCAAGGCTGTACAGTGAAACTATGCATACAGTGAGGATGTGAAATAGCACAGCCATAACAGAAGGCAAGATGGCTCTTTATTCAAAGCTTAACAGTGAATGCCTCATGTGCTTGAGTTTCTCTGTACTTGAGACACAGAAACTTCAATATGATTCTACTCACAGGTAAAATCTAAACAAGAATCCTGCTTAGTGGGAAAGAATGGATGAGAGGAAGGAACAAGAAAGCTTGATTGAAAATCTTGTGTAATACTGTGTCACGAGGGATGTTAGAAGAACCATTTTTGAGATTTTCATAATAAAAAACTAGAAGTTTAGAGACGCAGAATATATAGATGTCATGCAATGGGCATGTGTCCTGACATGAAGAGGCACACTTTATGTGTCAGTTAAAGAGCATTTAACCAGTGGAAGAAAATCAGACTCTGTAAGCTGATAATCTAAACACTAAAATGAGTAGCAAATATCTTTCTGCCTGTTATCATGACAGTGACTGAAAGAAATAAAAGGACCTTGAGCTTGTTTGATGTTCTACCAGGGGAGCACAGCTACTCTTATACCCTTGACCTAAGATCGGTCCTCCTCTACTCAGGGAATGTTGTCATTTTCTCCCAGAAGCAGAAAGACAGACATGGTATATACTCACTTATAAGTGGATACCAGATATATAATACAGGATAAACATACTAAAATCTGTACACCTAAGGAATCAAGAAGGAGGACCCTGAGTAAGATGATAAATCCTCACTCAGAAAGACAAATGGGATGGATATTGAAAGAAGGAGAAAACAGGGAACAGCACAGGAGCTTACCACAGAGGGCCTCTGAAAGACTCTACTCAGCAGCATATCAAAGCAATTGCTAAGACTCATAAACAAACTTTGGGCAGAGTGCAGGGAATCATGTGAAATATGTGGGAGTTAGTATGACCTGGAGAGGATAGGAGCTCCACAAGTAGAGCAACAGAACCAAAATATCTAGGCACAAGTATCTTTTCTGAGACTGATACTCCAGCCACCGACCATTCATTGACATAACCTAGAACCCCTGAATAGATGTAGCCCATGGCAGCTCAGTATCCAGTGGGTAGCCTAGTAAGGGGAACAGGGACTGTCTGTGACATGAACTCAGTGGCTGGCTCTTTGATCACTTTCCCCTGAGGGGGGAACAGCCTTGCCAGGCCACAGTGGAGGATAATGCAGCCAGTCCTGATGAGACCTGATAAGCTAGGGTCAGATGGAAGGGGAATAAGACCTCCCTTATCAGTGGACTTGGTAATGGGCATGAGAGGAGAAGAGGGAAGGAAGGTGGGATTGGGAGGGAATGAAGGAAGGGGCTACAGATGGGATACTAAGTGAATAAACTGTAATTAATATAAAAAATAAAAATTTAATTAAAAAGGAAATAAAAGGAAAGATGCATAAGATAATATACTAAAATGTTCACTAGATATTTAAAATCAAAAGTTAGATTAAGAAAAATGTATAAAACAGAAAAACAAAGTGATGTTACAAATTACTATCTCAAATTTTTGTTTTAAGGCAGCTTTATTCTAGATAATGGCATGCTTAATAAAATGAAGTGCAAATTAGTAAAATGTCCATATGAAATTAGTGAGGATTGGATTACAGAAAAATAAAGACACATGACAGCCACATGTTGGGTGTGTTAGTATACAGCAATGTGTAAGGGACACAATCTTCAGGGTTGTAACAGATCTAGTGTCTAAAGATATTTGAACTATGATTTTAAAACTAATGTAACATAATGTAAGAGCTAGATGAAAGGGAGAAGAACTATGAGAGGAGTCGTTCTGGTCATGACAGAGCTATAGTAGTCATGATATCACAACAGTTAGTATTGCCTGAGGGGGGGGGTTCTCACAAAGCTGTACCTCAACTCTGCTGAACCATTAGGGTCCTGGTATCTTCTGGGAAAGAGAAAGCCATTGCCCTCATTTGTATGACCACAGGTCAGCCCTAGGCTTCAATAGACAGTTCAAAACCTCTGCCTCTGTAGGCAGGCCTCCTTGGTTAAACTCAGTATGTAACAAGAAAAACACAGAAACAGAAGTATGAGGTAAAGACATGAAGAATAGGAGATATGGTAATTATGTTGAGAGGGATATATGAGAGGTAGGGGAAAGAATCATCAGAATGTATCATATTGATATATGAAATTGCTAGAGAAGAAATTTAATAAAAACTACTTTAAAAGTAATTCCCTGTACAATCATTTAAAAAACTGCACTGCTGTATCTTATTGCTATTTTCTCAACTACCAGAGAAATTAAATAATCAAAGGCATAAAACCATGATAGTTAGAATTATTTTGTTTTAGTCTGCTAAAGCTTTAAAGGTACAAGAGATAATAATTTGTCATGCCTACGTTTATTGCAGAAATTCAAATCCCTTTATATGTTATATAAAGGAGGAAAAACCAAACAGAACTAAGGGAGGCTTTGTAGTTTACTTTTAAATGGTTGGTACAATGTAACTTGAAAAATAAAACTAATGCCAGTAATGAACATGCTAAAATACAGTTTTTATTGAAGCTGAGAAATATCAGCTTGTAATTCATTAATTAGGAATATAATGATCTGAATTTAGATTTTTTTTGCAGTTATCAATAGCAGCATGAAGCATGTCAGGGAGCATATCACAACAATTTAAACTGCTAATTGCAGTCACCACAGGGGAAAAAAAAAGGAGGAAAATAAATTTCATATCACCTCAGGTCATGATAACTTGTTTGTAAATGCTTTTATGTTGGCTATGCTTATAATTATCACATGTAAAATCCAATCTGTAGATTAGAGTAGCATCTTGTATTTGGGTCGTTTTGTACTGTTATATGTAATTCTTAGAAAATATATTTATTGCAGCCTGTAAATAAAGGTGTCGACAGTTTCAAGAACAGATGTACTTCTTGTCAGTCCTTGCAATCTGAAAATTTTCCAATCTGTTTAATTACAAGAAAATGTTCATTTGGATTTAGAAGATTCTTTCTGAGGAATAGCAACATGGGGTATTTCAAAGTGTGAACCACAGATATTTATAAAGTTAATAATAAAATAGTATTAAAATGCATTAATTCTTTACATTTCAGAAAATGAAGCAATTATAACAAATGCTGTTGGCACACAGGCACATGAAGTACAAGGTGTAATTACAAATTAAATGAATTATAGATACAGACAAAAGTATTCATATACTTATATTTGCAATAATTAAATATTATGTATTCGCTATGCTTAATTATATGAAAGTAACAATTATATCTCCAGTGATGGAAAGCCAATGTCTTTCCCTTATTTGGGCCAAGATTCCAAAATTTTCTGGAGAATATTAGAATATTTAAGTCTTGTATATGAATCTAAATTTTGCTTAAATTTAAATTATAATAAAATAATTTACCAAATGCCCCCAAAACAAATAAACTCAAATAAATGCCATTATATTTTTCTACTAATTTTCTAATTCATCAACTATTTTTTTTAAATGAGAAACTTAATGATTTAAGGAATGGTTCTGGAATATAGGGATCTTTTACAGGTAATAGTCTTATAGGATAAAAAGCTTGTTTGACATAAAATGCAGTATTTTGTAATATTTTGACATGACACTTGGAGTGTAAGGAGTCAACAAATCTCTTCAACAAAATCTTGTCCTATGATATTAAAAGATATTTAAGTGATGTTCCAAGAATGTCAGTTGTAGAGCACCTTGTAATGGAAAGTGTCTAGGTATGACTTCTGGGAAGGGCCGTACATCTTAAGATGTGATCTGAAGTGACAAACACCATAAAGACAGAACAGTATAGAATTTTATAGTTTTCAAAAGCCCAGGTATCTTCATCTACAATTTAACTACTTACTCATTCGTCTCAGTTCCATGTTCAGTAGCTGTAAATTTTACCTTCTTAACCAGGGCCCAGAGGGACTTGCAGAGACTGAAGCAACAACCAAGGACCATGCATGAACAGCACCTTGGCTCCCTACAAAGATGTAGCAGACGGGCAACTTAAGCTTCACATGAGTCATCTAGTAAGGGAAGTGAGGATTGCATGGGGCAGACTCACTTGCCCGCTTTTTGATCACGTTCTCCTGGCTGCACTGCCTTGCCAGGCCACATTGGAAGAGGATATACTCGGTCCTGATGCAACATGATGAACAGTGGTGTATGGAAAAGGAAAGGGCAGAGGAGGAAGGAGGAATGGTGGCACTGTAAGGGGAGGTATGGGGCTACAGAAAGGATGCCAAGTCAATAAACCAACAGGACATATAGCTTGTGAGAAAAACAAAAACAAAAGACCAACCAACAAAACAAACAAAAAACCTTTTTTTGGGAAACAGCACTATTCACAAATAAAAGTCTTAAATGTCAAAGGGAACTTTAGAAGTTATAACATGTAGAAAAACATTTCTATTTCCTTCTCTATTTTTATTCTCCTCTCTAAAAATAAATAACTCCTATTTGCTTTAAGAGTCAACATTTCAGGTTTAGCATTGCATGACAAATTGTATATACTGGTATATAATATGGATGCCAAATGATACCTGATAA
Organism: Rhombomys opimus; assembly: GCA_010120015.1. NCBI lineage: Eukaryota > Metazoa > Chordata > Mammalia > Rodentia > Muridae > Rhombomys > Rhombomys opimus. The sequence continues at coordinate 70,533 of REGO01001421.1, read as the reverse complement.
TTATAAATTCCTTTTTTTATAGTCATACATAACACAGATTAAGCCTCTAACTAACTAAGGCACCACAGTTTGTTTGTCAAACATTGCTTGCCCATTACTTACTGACCATGGACTTCCTACATATCATCATCCGAGAACATTAGGTAACAGTGCACCTGTCATGTGGAACAACGTCTCATTGCCATGTAGGATGATTCTGTGCCAAAACAAAAGAGTTTTCAGAAACAGAACTGATTTTTTAAATTAAAAAAATTATAATTATTTATTACAATTTATTCACTTTGTTTCCCTGCTGCTGTTTCCCTCCCTCATCCCTTTCCAAACTCACCCTCCCTCCCATTTCTTCTCCTATGCTCCTCACCTAGTTCACTGATAGGGAAAGTCCTCCTCCCCTTCTTTCTGACCTTAGCCTATCAGATCTCATCAGGACTGGCTCCATTGTCTTCCTCTGTTGACTGGTAAGGCTGCTCCCCCCTCAGGGGGAGGTGAGCAAAGAGCCAGCCACTGAGTTTATGTCAGAGACAGTCCCTACTCCCCTTACTAGAGACCCCACTTGGAGACTGAGTCAATGGGCTACATCTGAGCAAGGGTTTTAGGTCCTCCTTGGTTGAGGTATCAGTCTCTGTAGGGTACCCAGGGCCCAGTTTTTGTTTTTGTTTTTGTTTTTTGTTTTGTTTTGTTTTCTTGTTGGGTTTTTGTTGTTGTTAGCTCTGTTGTTCTCCTTTTAGAACTCCTGTGCCTACCACAGACAGCCTCTGAATCTACTGATCAAAGCATCAAATCAAAGGCTGAAACTCATAGCGAAACTTTGGCCAGAATGAATGGAATTTTATGAAAGAAGGGAGAGATAGATCTGGAGGGGACAGAACTGATATTTATTCTTCAATTCAGGGTTTTTATTTAAAAAAAACTATTAGAAAATAGTTTTAATAGTTATTGCAGAAAATAGTTTTACCAATGATTTTCCCAGTATTTATCTTGTGTCATTATTCCAGTTCCAGACATAATTCAGTGTCATTGATATCTCAATAACCCATTAGGTCAATGTTACAAAATTAAGCTCTCCAGTGATGACTAGTATTTATCCTTGAAACTCTTGTTACATTTTTGTAGATGTCAAGAAGAGAATGACAACACTATAATGGTAAATGACCCTATAATCTTTGCCTAAACAAATGTAGTTTCTTATGTGCATTCTATATTCACTACAGCTTAGCATATGTATGCTCTTAATTTTGTTTGTTTCTGAACTCAAGCTAAAGTAAACACCACCGTGTAATGGTTTGGTTATGAGAACACTGGGGTAAAATACCATCGATTTCTATTGGATCCCATGCGAACCTACCTTCACTCTATTTGTAATCATGTTTTATGGTGCAGCCTAACTTGATTGGAAACATAGAAATAGCATTTTACCATGTGAACTGAAGAATAAAAGAAAGTGTTTCTGCAAAGTCAAAATGCTAGTCACAGTTGGATTTTCAAATGCTGGATATGAAACTCATAATCTGTGCCATCAAGCCATATGATTTCACAACACGGGGGCAATATACAGAGTTTTCCCTTTCTAAGCAGCTTTCTTTAATTTGCTGTTCTAGCAAAAAAATAAAATGTATCGATGGTTAAGTGACCTTCGATGTATTGTTCTACTGTATTCATAATTTGCCCAAACTAAGTAACTAAAGCAAGAGAGACATGCCTTATTAGTAACAAGCAACACTGACTTTAGCAAACTGCTTGCCCTTTAAAGTTCAACAACTTCATTGATCACATGGTAAGTTTATTTAAACTGATGATATAATAAAGAAAATTATTCTACTCGTGTTGCCTTCTTGTGGGTTACATCATTGTGGAAATTACTTACTAGTACTTATTACATAATTATTTAAAGGAATTTGGTGAGTTAGAGTTAAGACAAGAAAAAAAAAACTTTTTTGTAATACCAAGTAGCAATCTAAATTACTATAAAAATATTTTTAACTTATGATAAATTTCTCTTTGGCTCTACAGTGATTTTTAAATAATTTCCACACAAAATACAGTTACTAGGGCCAATAAAGAAGAAAGAATATCAAATTGGTTTTCATGCTGTTCTGTTTGGTTAGTTATTGTTTTCATGGTAATTGTGTTTAACTGTGTAGTATTTAATATATTACGAATAACACCTTTGACATTAACAAATTTTATTTTGTACTTCAATTAATTTTTAGTCTCATCTGAAGTAAGATGTGTGTAGAGTGCCAAGCAGGTGTTTTACGCAATGATGCTTGATTTAGATCCTGGGTGTTACTGCCAAAAACCTCATATCTGTTCCAGTTGGCCATGAAGTCTTTCATTCCCTGTCAAAATCAGCGTTAGCATTTGAAGAGGCTAGGAAGGGTTTGCGGATTCTGTGGAGCAAAAAGCAGCCTATTTCCTGTGTCATCACACAAAACTGTGTACTATATGCCAGGCAGAGAACACATATTAAATCATAATATGTGTGCTATTTAGTAGATAATATAATACAGTTGTAATGCATGTATGATCAAACATGTATATGGTTTTGATTTTCTCAGTTTTGTTCCCTTTTTTTTTTCTGAGAATGTCACAGTAACTGCCATATTTGCTTTTCATTAAGTGTGCCCTAAAAATAGGATGTTTTCTCTTTTTTTTTCTATTTATTTATTTATTCCACTTTATTTACTTTGTATCCTGGCTGTAGCCCCCTCAATCCCCTCCAACCCTAACCACCCTCCCTCTTTCTCCCTTATGCATGTTCCCTAGTCCACTGATAGGAGAAGTCCTCCTCCCCTTCTATATGACCCTAGTCTATCAGGTCTCATCAGGGTTGCCTGCTTTGTCTTCCTCTGTGGCCTAGTGAGGCTGCAACCCCAAGGGGGAGGTGATCAGAGAGTTAGCCACTGAGTTCATGTCAGAGACAGATCTGCCCCTCTTACTAGGGAACCCACTTGGAAACTGAGCAGGGGGTCTAGGTCCTCACTACGCATGGTCCTTAGTTGGAGTATCATTCTCTGCTGGCCCCCCTGGGCCCAGGTTATTTTGGCTAGGTTGTTCTCCTGTGCATTTCCTGTACCTTCCAAGTTGTTCTATTCCCTTCTTCCGTAAGGTTTCCTGCACTCTGTCCAAAATTGGCTGAGACTCACTATCTCCTTGCATACCCTGTAGGGTAAAGTCTTTCAGAGGCCCCTGTGGAAGACTCCTGTCCTGGTCCTTATCTTCTCCTACTTCCAATGTCTATCCTGTTTGCCCTTCTGAGTGAGGTTTCAGCCTCTTCCTTAGGGTCCTCTTTGTTATTTAGCTAATTTAGGGCTATAGATTTTAGTATGTTTTTCAAGTGGTTAAACACCAAAAAAAGCAAGTAATCAAATAAAAAAATGGGGTTCAGAGCTCAACAAAGTATTCTCAACAGAGGAATATAGAATGGCAGAGGAACAGTTAAAGATGTTCAACATCAAAAAAAAATTAAATTAAAAAAAGATGTTCAACATCCTTAGTCATTAGGGAAATGCAAATCAAAACGACCCTAAGATTTCACCTTACACCCATTAGAATGGCTAAGATCAAAAACTCAAAGGATGAGGCATGCTGAAAAGATTGTAGAGAAAGGAGAACCCTCCTCCATTGCTGGTGGGAATGTAAACTTATACAACCACTTTGGAAATCAATCTGGTGCTTTCTCAGACAATCAGGAATAGTGCTTCCTCAAGATTCAGCTATAGCTATACCACTCCTGGGCATATATCTGAAAAATGCTAAACCAGGCAAGAAGGACATTTGATCAACTGTGTTCCTAAAAATACATAAATATAAATACATAAGTAAAAATACATAAATACATAAAAATATTCTTTGTGTTATTTTGAATGTAATAAAAGAACTGTGAATGTTAGCCTTCATTTTGTTTTGTTTTTGTGTAATTTATTCTTTAAATGCTAAGTAGAACATGAACAAATTCCTTGAAATAAGTAAGTTAGTAGAACATATAGATACATCAGAGAATATATACATAGATATTTATAATTTTGTTTTTATTGGTTTGAAATTCTTTATGACAAGAAAATGTCTACTTATAAACTTGATACGGATTTTTCTTATATTTTCAGTTATATTAATTTGCATGTAAGTTATGCTTTACTCAAATACAGATTTTAGCAATAAGCAAAGCATTTAAATATTATTCTCAACACTACATAAACAAGATAGACAGTGACCTCATTAGGTGCTTTTATTGGAAAGACTATGGAAGCATGAACAAAGTAGAGCAGTGTAGCCAGAAGCTTTATAAAAGTGTGTCTGATGATATTGACTAAGATTTTGATACTGCTTACATGATTATTCATTTAAACTGCATCCTTTTTGAAACCCTGTCAAAGTCTTTTGGCCTTCATTGCATGTGTTGCTTCCATGACAACCTCATAAGGACTATGTAGATTTTATTAAAATCTTCCACTGTGGTATGCTTGGCACTTTATAAATTATCGAATCTATTATTTTATAGATGTTAGGCTCTGTTACACTGGGAAACTACTTTTACTTATTTTGGGGGTAATAATGTATATTTATCATAATATATGTTATACATATATGCTATTTATTTTTATTCTATATATGTAAATAGCATGTACATATATATTATTTCCCTGAAAATATATTTGCATTTTTTTGTTTTCAGTAAATCTAAACAACAGTCTCCCCTCCACTTCCGTCAGTTAGATATATTTCAATATAATCATTTCCGCTAAAACACACAAGTAAGTGTTTTTTCACCTGGGAGAATAATGATATGTTTTATATTTCATATATGAATAGCCTTGTTAATTATTCTGTGTCAAAACATCAATGTAAGGTGTTTCAGATTTTTTCTGAATACATGGATGCTGGCACAATATTAAGGGATTATTGTCAAGGCATAATTTATCACCAGAAACATTATGTATCTAGTAATCATAGTTTTCAAAATAAATACTTAAGAGTTACAAAAAATAATTAAAAGAAGCTGGGGATATAGCTCAGTGATTGAGTGCTTACTTGCCATACTCAGGTCAACCCCTAGGACTGCCAAGATTTACAGAAAAAAAAATCAAGTTTGCTAAAAGAAATTTATATGTTAGACAAGTTGTCATTCACACTCTTTACCACATAGACACATCACACATAAGAACTGGTAATTGATAGCCCAGAATCTTGAAGTTTTTAGCCTTGTGAGTTGTTTGGGTAAATGGACTTTGAATGAAGAAAGTGCTGACTGCTGAAGTAACGAAGACTGTAGGTGAATGGCTGTGACTACATTTAGGCTATAACCAAAACTACAGGTGTCATTCAAGATGGGAAGGACAGACACCCTTTGTTATTAAAGGAGGACAAAGGAAAGGCCACTCAGTAGCCATATGAGAGGGCTACAGGACAAAGGGCAAAACTCAGAATTTTTTTGTTTTTCTTGAAAACTTGACATATTTTAGCAGTATTATTTTTGCAAAACATAATTAATGGTGCCATGGACAAAAAGACATTGCACATTATCTTATATGGAAAAAGACAAATTTCAGTATTGTGATATTTTTTATATAATTAAAAGTATCATTTGCTGGTATTTTTTTTTATTAGTTCCAGTGCAGAGTGATGTTAAAAGTAACTATATTTCATATTGCTGATATACAGAGGCTATTATTATGCTGGACTATAACACAATACAAAGTATAAGAGCATTTCAGGCTCTATTCTTATTCTTTTTGTTTTTTTGCTGCTGTTGTCTTAAACAGGGCGTAAGCCCATGCTGTCTTAAAAGTTGTATGAGTGGTTGTACAAGTTTACATTCCCACCAGCAGTGGAGGAGGGTTCCCCTTTCTCCACAACCTCTCCAGCATGTGTTGTCACTTGAGTTTTTGATCTTAGCTATTCTGATGAGTGTAAGGTGAAATCTTAGGGTCGTTTTGATTTGCATTTCCCTTATGACAAAGGACGTTGAACATTTCTTTCAGTGTTTCTCTGCCATTTGATATTCCTCTATTGAGAATTCTCTCTTTAGCTCTGTACTCCTCTGGAAATCAATCTGGTGCTTCTTCAGCCAACTAGGAATAGAGCTTCATCAAGATTCAGCTATGCCACTCCTAGGCATATACCCAAAAGAGGTTCAAGTACACAATAAGGACATTTGCTCAACCATGTCTGTGGCAGCTTTATTTGTAATAGCCAGAAGCTGGAAACAGCTCAGATGCCCCTCAGTGGAGGAATGGATATAGAAATTGTGGTACATCTACACAATGGACTATTCTAAGCAATAAAAAACAAGGAAATCATGAAATTTGCAGGTAAATGGTGAGATCTGGAAAAGATCATCCTGAATGAGCTATCCCAGAAGCAGAAAGACGCACACGGTATATACTCACTCATATAGACATATAATAAACCTATTAAAGTCTGTACGCCTAATCAAGAGGGAGAACTCTTGCTAAAATGCTCAATCCCTGACCTGGTCTGGCAATGGAGATCCTGAATGGGGGAGTGGGAATGAAAAAAAGGGGACAAGGGCACGAGAAATGAAGACCAAGACAGTATCTCTGATCAAAGTCTCCGTGTATTCAAGTTTTCCATACAACAATATAGGCAGAAGTGGAAGGAATGTAATTGCCTTTGGCAGGGTTACTAAGTAACTAGATATCACAGGATGGCCCACCAAGATGTACTAATAATGGTAATTTGGAAAGTTCCTCAGAAGAGTTACTTAGGAAGCCCTGAGGGAGAGGAGGATTTAAGGTAATTCAGAAAGATGATCTTATTGAAAGCCGCAGGTCAGCCAGGAATGCAATATTGTATCCAGGCAGTAGTCCGATCAAGCCAGATGACAAAATTTAGGGGGCAGCAAGGTGCCAGAAGGCCCCCAACAAATCCCTATGCAGGAACACAAAGAGGATGGACATCAGAAGAAGGAGAAAAGAGGGAACAAGTCAGGAGCCTGACACAGAGGACTTCTGAAAGGCTCTACCCTGCAGACTATCAAAGCAAATGCTAAAACTTATGGCCAACTGTTGGGCAGAGTTCAGGGAATCTTTTGAAAGAAGTGGGAAACAGTAAGATCTGGAGAGGACAGGAACTCCACAAGGAGAGCAACAGAACCAAAAAATCTGAGCATAGGGGTCTTTCCTGAGACTCATACTCCAACCAAGGACTATGCATGGAGATAACCTAAGACCCCTGCACAGATGTAGCCCATGACAGTTCAGTGTCCAAGTGGGTTCAATAGTAATAGGAACAGGGGCTGTCTCTGACATGATCTGTTGGCCTGCTCTTTAATTACCTCCCCCTGAGGGGGGAGCAGCATTACCAGGCCACAGAAGAAGACAGTGCAGCCACTCCTAATGAAACCTAATTGACTATGATCAGAAGGAAGGAAAAGACCTTCCCTAACAGTGGACTTGGGGAGGGGCACAAGTGCAGAGGTGGGAGGAAGAGAGGGATTGGGATGGAAGGAGGGAGGGAACCACAGGGGGGCTACAAAGCGATTAAAGTGTAATTAATAAAGAATTAAAAAAAATGGTTAAAAAGAAAGTTGCATGAGGTCAAGGAGATTATTGAACTCCTGGACCTCCAGATTCTATGTCTCAAGTGCCAGGAATTACAGGTATGTGCTTCTGTGCCCCCAAATCACTTTCACTTTAATGCAAATATTTCCAATATTATGATTAAAATTATACTTAATAAATCTAGACAAAATGTATCACGAGTAGCCTTTTCACATTTTAGTAAGAAGTGCTAAGTCCCAAAAAGTGTCCTGATTAAATAACCATTCTTACAAAGCACAATGTCTATTCAAGATCGTGTATTTTAACTTTACATGCAATAATTTATACAATAGTTTTGTAATACAGATTTGAGTATGGTTACTGTACCCCAAACAAAAGAATCTTCAAGTGTGGAGGCTGCTTCCCAGCTGTTGACACAACTGAGATTTGATTGTACTTCACATAATAAATAAATACATATATGGATGGATTCAAATATTGGTGGTATTTTTGGATGGTAGCATACATTTAAGTGTGCCTTAGGAAGAATGAGGCTAGAGAGAACTAGCTCAATAAGGACTGTTTTTCCTCTGGGCCCTACCTGCTTCTACTTTTCCAAGCTGTCACATGTAAACACTTTCCTCCAGCACTCTCCCCCAACACTCATCACACATGAGGGTAGAGGCAACTGAAGATAAGGTCGTGGATCAAATCCTTTGTGACTAGAAGCCTGTTAAATCTTCACTCACTAAAGTTGTTTCTTTGCTGTATTATGTTATGACAACTGAAATCTAACTACAGTAGCACTTACTGATGAAGTTAGAGGCTTTGGATCAGATACCAATAGCTTAAACTATGTAGTCCTGGAAATATAACTTGATACAAAGACTCAGCAGACACAGGGCCAGTGGCATAATGAATAAAGTACCTAACCTCAGATCAGGAGATCAGGCAGGTCTCTAACTCTCCTAGTGTAGTGTGCATGTCACCACACTCTGAGGCAAAGAAACTCTTTTTTATTAAATATTAGTTACAGTTTATTAACTTTGTATCCCAACTTTATCCCACTCCCTCATTCCCTCCCATTCCCACCCACCCTCCCTCATCACTCTATCCCTTTACAAGTCCACTGATAGGGGAAGACCTCCTCACCTTTCACCTGACCATAGCTTATTAGGTATCTCAGGCCTGGTAGCAAAGTCCTCCTCTGTGGCCTAGTAGGGCTGCTCCTCCCTTGGTGCAGGTCGAAGAACCAGCCATTGAGTTCATATCAGAAATAGTCCCTGTTCCCCTTACTAGGGAACCCACTTGCATACTGACCTATGTGGGCTACATCCAAGCAGGGGTTCTAGGTTATATCCATGCATGGTCCTTGGTTGGAGATACAGTCTCACAAAAGACCCCTGTGCCCAGATATATTTGGTCCTTGTGGAGCTCCTGTCTTCTCCAGTTCATACTAACTCCCCCTTCTTCCATATGATTCTCTGTACTCTGCTGAAGGCTTGGTTATGAGTCACAATATCTGCTTTGATACACTGCTAGGTAGAGACTTTCAGAGACCCTCAGTGGTAGACTCGTGTCCTGTTACTTGTTTTCTCCTACATCCAATGTCCATCCCATTGTCTTTCCAAGTGGGGGTTGGTCATCTTACTCAGAGTCCTCTTTCTTGTTTATCTTCTTTAGGGGTACAGATTTCAGGATGTTTATCCTTTATTATATATCCAAGATCCACTTATAAGTGAGTATGTACCGTGTGTGTCTTTTTCCTTCTGGGATACCTCACTCAGAATGATCTTTTCTAGATTCCACCATTTGCCTGCAAATTTCATGATTTCCTTGTTTTTAATTGCTGAGTAGTATTCCATTATGTAAAAGCACCACAACTTCTGTATCCATTCCTCTGCTGAGGGACATCTGTGTTGTTTCCAGGTTCTGGCTATTACAAATAAAGCTGCTACAAAAATTGTTGAGGAAATGTCCTTGTTGTGTACTTGAACATCTTTCGGATATATGCTTAGGAGTGCTATAGCTGGATCTTGAGGAAGCACTATTCCTAGTTGTCTGAGAAAGGGCCAAAGTGGTTGTACAAGTTTACATTTCCATAAGCAATGAAGGAGGGTTCCCCTTTCTCCACAACCTCTCTTGAGATTTTGGTCGTAGCCATTCTAATGGGTGTAAGTTGAAATCTCAGGGTAACTCTGATTTGGATCTCTCTGATGGCTAAGGATGCTGAGCATCTCTTTAAGTGTTTCTCTGCCATTCTATATTCCTCTACAGAGAATTCTCTATTTAGCTGCATGCCCCATTTTTTTAATTGGATTGCTTGATTTATTGCTTTTTAACCTCTTTAGTTCTTTAAATATTCTGGATATCAACCCTCTGTCAAATATAGGGTTGGCGAAGATCTTTTTGCAGTCTGCAGGCTGTGGTTTTGTTCTGACAACAGTGCCTTTTGCTTTACAGAAGCTTTTTCAGTTTCATGAGGTCCCATTTATTGATTGTTGCTCTCAGAGCCTGTGCTGTTGGTGTTCTGTTCAGGAATTTGTCTGCTGTGCCAATGAGTTCTATGCTCTTCCCCACTTTTTTTTCTAAACAATGTAGTGCCTCTGGTTTTATGTTGAGGTCTTTGATCCACTTGGACTTTAGTTTTGTGCAGGGTGATAAATATGGATCTATTTTCATCTTTCTGCATGTAGACATACAGTTGAAGCAGCAACATTTGTTGAAGATGTTGTCTTTTTTCCATTGTATAGTTTTGGCTTCTTTGGTAAAAATCAAGTATTCATAGGTGTGTGGGTTTATTTCTGAGTCTTCTATTCAGGTCCATTGATCCTCCTTTCTGTTTCTATGCCAACACCATGCGGTTTTTATTACTATTGCTCTGTAGTACAGCTTGAGATCAGGGATGGAAATACCTCCAGATGATCTGTTGTTGTACAGGATTTTTTTGAAAAATTGTGAATTTTTTGTTTCTCCATATGAAATTGAGAATTTTTCTTTCAAGGTCTATAAGGAATCTTGTTGGTATTTTTATGGGAATTGCGTTGAATCTGTAGATTGTTTTTGGCAGGATGGCCATTTTCACTGTGTTAATCTTTCCAATCCATGAGCATGGGAGATCTTTCCGTTTTCTGATATCTTCTTCTATTTCTTTCTTCAGAGACTTGAAGTTTTTTTTCAAACAGGTCTTTCACTTGTTTGGTTAGAGTAATCCCACAGTACTTTATGTTATCATTGGCTATTGTAAAGGGTGTTGTTGCCCTGATTTCTTTCTCAGCCCTTTTGTCTTTGGTATACAGAAGGGCTACTGATTTTTTTTTTAGATGATTTTGTATCCAGCCACTTTGCTGAAGGTGTTTATCAGCTGGAGGAGTTCTCTGGTTGAATTTTTGGGGTCACTCATATATACTATCATATCATCTGTGATTAGTGAAACGTTGACCTCTTTCTTTCTGATTTGTGTCCCCTTGATTAAGCAACTCTTGATATTCTATTTGACGATGTTTTTTGTATCCTCCAGTTCTTATTGAGCTTCGTAGAGACAGATAGAAGGATAGGATGGATAGACAGACAAATGGACAGACAGAAACACATACACATGCACACACGCACACACATGGTGGGGAGCAGGGGAGAGATAGAAAAATGGAGGAGACAGACATTTGGAAGCATTGGTTGAGAGATGTTATTTCATCCTTAGCTTACTTAAATACAAACTAAGGAAAAGCACTAGACATAAAACAGATTTCACATTTACTTTGTGTGAGGTGAGATTTACTGCTACACTTTCAGTAACTGTTAAAATTTTTTAAAAGAAAACCATTGCTCAGAATTAATTTTTAAAACAGTTGTTTTTTAAAAGATTTAATATATTATAAAAATTTTTCTTCCATTTCTTTCTTCAAACCTTTCATATGTACTCCTTATCACTCTCCTTCAAATTAATGGCCTTGTTATAACTAATTGTTATTGCTCATATATAAACCAAATATTCCCAGTCATGACCTGTTAGGACTGTATAATGCTACTTAAAGAGTAATAGCTTGGCTCATAAAATATCAGTGTGCCTTCTGATGCCACAATCGAAAAGTTGCAGTGCTTACTAACTCATAAGATGCAGTTTCCTTTGGTTTGAACAACACTTATATTCTCACTTAGTGACAACATTATAGCACACACATAGCATCTGCCACACAGTTAAATGATCTGTCACACAGTATCCCATTTACTTTCTGTTATCTTGCGAGCAAGATCTTAATGGCTACCTTTAAAAAAGAAACAACCCTTGTGCTGGCAAAGTTAGTGCTGTGCAAAAAGAATTGACAAAGTGTTAGTGGAAAGATCTTGAAGTTAATTGGCAGCAAAACAAATGTGTGATTCTCTGTCCAGGTTTCAAGAACTGTGTTACGTGAACGTGGATCAAGTATTGTCCTTCAAGGGTTGAATAGATTTGTCACCCTGGCTATGCAAGACATCACAGAATAACAAGATAAATTTTCACAAACACCATTGAAGCATGAAGCTATGTCTCAACTCTTAAAACTGACAAGACTGCAGGTCACCAACTTGTCAAACCTACCTGAAGATGAATGCTCTTTTTCTTTAGGCTTAGTATTGACTGTTTACATTCTATTCTAGTCAAGAAGGACTCAGTGGATCACAAAGCTAAAGCTTTTGACTTTGAACATATCTAAGACAGTACTTACTTAATTTGAAATAAAATTATTTTATGCAGCCCCTCCCCACACTTTTTTTCCTCCCCCAAAAACAAGTTATATGTGTGTGTGTGTGTGTGTGTGTGTGTGTGTGTGTGTGTGTTTGTGCAAAAATGGATATACTTTTAACTTCTGTCCACTAGTCTGAGTCATCTTTGGGGATAGGCACACTGTCTTCTTCACAAGGAAAGCTTTACCATCTGTGTACAATTCTATAATTCTTGCAAGTTTGTCTCGTAAGTTGAATGTTCCCACCTTCTTAGACAACTATATTTTAAAGAAATTTTAAAATATTAATTTTTCTGACTCATGGTAGAGGACTAGCAATACGTAATTGAATTCAGGAGCCAGAGGTTCCTAGACTCAAAACATTGAAAGTTTATTTATACTTTACACTTGTATGTGGCAGCTCAGCTCTTTTTTGCCCTTTACACTTCAAAGACACATGTTTAAAAAAAAAAAGCTCTCTGTGAATGCTGGGGCTTCTACAATTGTTGCAGAGTGGGGAGGGGGTCTATAGGATCTTCATTCTAGCTCACAGGTCCTTTACCAGATGTAAAGTCACTTGTGCTCAGAGTTCTTTTTATTAAAGTATGTGACGTAGTGAGTTGGAAAAAGCATCATTATGTTAGAGAAACTTACACAAAAGAAAACTCACAAAATCAATCACACTTTCTGCTTTATAATTTGATTTGTCAAATTCAGATGGTGTGTCTCAAGGAGAAGAAACGATCAAATTGTACTGGTTTATGCTTAAAGTGAGATGACTTAAATATTATTGAAATTTCATTGTGGTTTCACATTTCAGTGTTAGGAATGTGAATTAGGCATCAACTGGCTTGTCTGATGTTAGAGTGTCTCCATTACAAGGATAGGAGCTCCACAAAGACCAAATATATCTGGGCACAGGGTCTTTTCTGAAACTGACATTCAACCAAGGACCATGTATGGATATAACCTAGAACCTCTGCTCAGATGTAGCCTGTGGTAGCTCAGTAACCAATTGGTTTCCCCAAGTGAGGGGAACAAGGACTATTTCTAACAGGAACTCAATGATGATACCTGATAAAACAGGATCAGATGAATGGGGGGAGGTCCCCCCCTATCAGTGGACTTGGAAAGGGGCACAGTAGTGATGAGTGAGGGAGGGAGGGGCTGGGAGGGAATGAGGGTTCGGGGCACGGCTGGGATACAGAATAAATAAAATGTAACTGATAAAAATAAAAATTAAAAAAAAAACAAAATATGGAATATTTTTTTTTCAAAACATGGAATATTAACTAATAGGTCTACTCAGATTATTATGATGTTCTTGCTTTCCCAAGGCAGCAACTTCAAAGCTTAGATGTTATTGCAATTAATTTCCTTCAATTCTTCTCAACCCTTTCTCCTATATTTCTGAATATTCTAATAATTTCTGGGTGCTTTAGATAACAGTAAGGAAAAACAGCATATCCTGTTTACATATTTAACATATTTGTGTTACACATTTGTAATTACTGAGTGTACTTTTCAAACAAGCTAATTATTTCTTGTGTAGTCTTTCTTTCCATAACTGATTTCAAATGTATTAGTTTTACAATTTTATTCTTAAGAGTTTTCTCACAGATAATCCAATTATAAATAGTGCTAATTAGAAAGAGAAAAATCTTCTATTGAGTTTAACCTCGTTAAATAAACTATAGTAAATTATATTTCATCAATGTAAAATTCATTCAACATTTGTTTAGCAAAAACACTTTAAATAGTGTACATTTTATTTTAGACCTGTGACAAATAAATTATGGTATGACCTTACCAAAGCATTTTAGTCATTTTAAATAAACCAGAGCCTGCATATGTAATGTAATTTGTAATTATAAATAACAATAATCTCAAATACAACTAAATATCATAATATAAATCTCTACCATGTTGTGATATTTCTGATGGGATTTTCTTCTATTTGTGAAAAGTATTAACAACTGTTTCTCTTTGAAATGTATTTAAAAATCTGCAATAAGAACAGCGATAGCTATAACATTAAAATTCTGTGAACCTGATCTTTGTTTTAGTTAGTTAGTCACTTAGTAATTTTTATCTCCTGGTATCTTTTTGTTGTTGTTGTTATTCTGTTAAAATGCATGCTTACACATTGGAAGTTCTCAGATGAAATATAACATACTACCTAGCAAATCTCCTAAGGGAAACTACATTTGTTCAACAATCTTTAAAACAATGCTTGAAACTCTCAACATTTTACATTTCAGAGCCAGCAGATTTGATAACATTCTTGGATGTGAAAATCCTTCCCAAGAGGCAAGAGGGCAGTAGACAAATCCACTTAGTTGGAGTTACAAGAAATACATTTACTCTTGAAAAGCAAAACCCATTTTAATACATGTCCTTTAAAATGTTATTTGTTTTCTTTCTTTCCAAATTCACCTGATGTTGTTTTAAAGAATTAAACATAGATTTTGAAAGAATTAAATCATGCTTGAATAAATTCATATTATAGTTACCAAATTATGTAGTATTTTAAAGAACGGTATCCCCATGTGATATGACAACTATAACACATCTTACATCAGAGTTGACACGTCTAATAATCTTGGTGGAAGAGCCTGGTGTGCAAGCTTGGCTTTGAATTGCAAAGAAATCATTGAAGTATGCATAAGAGAAAAAGGAACGGAATGTCAGTCAGTGTGGAACTCATGCTTCCAAGAAATTAATCCCATAACAAAATAGCCTGAAAAGCATACAGCTGCTCATGTCATGTTTCCTAACATAATAACCCAAGTGGGGCTAGGAGTCCTGGAGTCTGTCCATGCAGTCTTCAGCATTATTTCCTACTATGAAAATGGGCCTCTGGTTAAAAGTTTTCTTGTATTATCATGGTTCCAGAGACAGTTAGTGTCTGGTAACTATATCGATGTTTTTTGTTATGTATCTTATTTTCCAGACTGACAAGGAAGCAAACCTTCATGAAATCCTTCATGTTTCCAGAGAGATTCCACATTCTTGCTTCGTACTTTTGTCAACCTACTTTTTATGGGTAGAAAACAATATTTAGACAGCATACTGCCTGAACATATTTTGTAATTTTTTTGGCAATTCACAGTTTCCATTTCTTTCACGATTTAACTAAATCTCAGCATAGCACTTAAGAGTGTCTATCTAAATATCAAAAAGTTTTTAGGTACTGGCTACTTAATCAGGAGCAAGTACATAATAAGTAGGCAGAAATGGTTTATAAAAAGTTCAGAACTGTGACCTCTGAGAACAAAAATTCTATTTGAAATAAAAAATTTATAAAAAATAAAAATATTTATAAAAAATATATTTATAAAAATATTTATAAAAAATAAAATTCTAGCTTTTTTATTTTTTACTTTTTGCCAGTGTAAATGATGAAGGTGGGTGCTGGATGGTGCAGGAAAACCCCTAAAGCACTGTTCGTTGGTGAGGAGCACTGGAGATACTTTCTTAAGGAAGTGAACACTTTTCCAATGTCTTGAGAACAAATGGGCATTGATCTGGTTCTGATTAAGACTATCCAATCATAAGATGGAGGAGTGACTGACAGTGATGCTGGCAATTACAGTTTTTAGCATGGCAGTGAAGGAAGTTTGGTGTTTTCTTTATATATATATATAATGGGAAGAATGTGACTGTTTTTCACTTTGTCATATTGTGCTTCAAAAAAAGGAGTGGTTTACAATTAGGAATGTATCATTCTTTCTTTACTTTGATATTCATTTTATCCACTGTCCTTGCTTTTTTGGCAAAGTAAATATTATCATTAGAATTTTATCAATCCCAATTAGCCTAAGAGGAAATAATATTAATGAAACTGTAATAGATACACACCCCAGAAATTTGACATTGATTTCAGTGGAAGAATTTTCTCTTCAGCATTGGCCTGTGTTCGCTAATGTTGTATTTCAGATTTATTCTTCATTACATTGGATCCTCATAGATAAATAAGTGACATAAGAAAACTGAATACAAGGGGCTTGTGTATATATAAAAATTATGTAGTTCTTTTTATTATTAAAACACACATATATTATGTTCTACAGTCCCTGTGCTCATGTGCAAGATTAATTTTATAGTACATGTGCCCATGGTTTTTCCAGTTTTTATCTTGCATTCATCTCATGGATGCCCTTCTTTAAAATGGTCTAAATATGGCTCTATAATCTATGTTCTAAAATTTAAATTCATTTAAAAATCACAGTTACTTAGAGTTCACTAGGACATAATCTAAGGAAAGCCTTGGTTAATGCTCCCTGTTGTATACAGCAACAATTACTAACACAGGCATGGATACATTTATGCCTGGTGTCTTTTTGCTTGCTTCATATCAGCATCTTCATATGTTTCTCTGGTACAATGCCATCTCAAGGAACTGTTCAAACTGTTTATTTTAAAATACTTAAATACATATGTTTAAAATACATAAAACATGTGTTTTAGTATTTTTAGGGAATAATGCACATTATAGTTCTACAGCCCCAGAAGAATATCATGAAATATCCAGAGAATCAGCAAATTTTTTTTATTTTTATTTTTTTTCATTTTTTTTATTTTTTTATCAGTTACATTTTATTAAATCTGTATCCCAGCCGTGCCCCGAACCCTCATTCCCTCCCAGTCCCTCCCTCCCTCCCTCATCACTACTGTGCCCCTTTCCATTCCACTGATAGGGGGGGACCTCCCCCCATTCATCTGATCCTGTTTTATCAGGTATCTTCATTGAGTTCCTGTTAGAAATAGTCCTTGTTCCCCTCACTTTGGGAAACCAATTGGTTACTGAGCTACCACAGGCTACATCTGAGCAGAGGTTCTAGGTTATATCCATACATGGTCCTTGGTTGAATGTCAGTTTCAGAGAAGACCCTGTGCCCAGATATATTTGGTCTTTGTGGAGCTCCTATTCTTTCCCCATCAGACTAACTCCCCTTCTTTCTTATGATTCCCTGTACTCTGCCAAAGGTTTGGTCATGAGTCTTTGCTTTGAAAACACTGCTAGTTAGAGGCTTTCAGATGCGCTCAGTAGACCCCTGTCATGCATTCAATGCACATCCCATCTGTCTTTCTAAACGAGGATTGATCCTCTTACCCCATGTCCGCTCTCTTGATTATCTTGTTTAGGTGTATAGATTTCATTATGTTTATCATATCTTATAGGTCTATATAAGTGAGTATATACCGTGTTTGTCTTTCTCCTTCTGGGATATTTCACTCAGAATGATGTTTTCTAAATCCCACCATTTGCCTGCAAATTTCATGATTTCCTCCTTTTTGATTGCTGAGTAGTATTTCATTGTGTAGAAATACCATAATTTCTGTACCCATTCTTCCGTTGATGGACATCTGGGTTGTTTCCAGGTTCTGGCTATTACAAATAAAGCTGCTATAAACATGGTTGAACAAGTATCCCTTTTGTTTACTTGAGCAAGCTTTGGGTATATACCTAGCAGTGGTATAGCTGGGTCTTGAGGAAGCACTATTCCTAATTGTCTTAGAAAGCGCCAGATAGCTTTCCAGAGTGGTTGTACCAGTTTACATTCCCACCAGCAGTGGAGGAGGGTTCCCCTTTCTCCACAACCTCTCCAGCATGTGCTGTCACTTGAGTTTTTCATCTTGGCCATTCTGATGGGTGTAAGGTGGTATCTCAGGGTTGTTTTGATTTGCATTTCCCTGATGGCTAATGAGGATGAGCATTTCTTTAAGTGTTTCTCTGCCATTCGATATTCTTCTGTCGAGAATTCTCTGTTTAGCTCTCTTCCCCATTTTTTAATTGGATTACTTGGTTTGCTGCTTTTCAGCAAATTTCACAATGATGATGCAATTATCTTTTATCAGACAGGGAATCTATTTACTTGATGTATAGGATCTAGAAAACCTACTCCTTTCCCCGACTGCTAGTGGTGTTCTGACTAACAGTGGCATGCCGGTAGAATATGAGTTGTCATTGCTGGGACCATGAAATTTTAATGGTACTTAATGAAATTATATTACTTCAAGAAGCGTGACAGACACTTTGAAGTCAGGTCTGGAATAACGTGTTGATTCTTCATGGTGATACCTCCTACTTTTGGAAAGAACTGTCATACTGCACATTCTTAGCTTCAAACTTCGTGTTGAAATACCAAAAGGTACTACCCAAGTGCAAAAGGCCACGGTTAAACTTAGTTTGTCAGTAAACAAAACACTTATAATACTAATACTATTGCTACTACATTCATACCTACATTTAGTAAATGGATTAGAAGATATGAGGGAATGCTGACAAGGACAGGGTGTGACCGTCATGAGAATGCACTGTGTATGTGAATGAACTTGTCAAGGAACAAATACAATTAATAAAAGTTTCATAAATCAGAGTTGTCAAAGAGATATAAAAGCCTCTGTCAGTCTCTCAGGAAGTTGATACTTAACACATTGTAGCAGCTGCCAAGACTCAACTTGATTTGAGAGATTCAGACAGAGGAGATATCTGACATATGTTATTGATGAGTGTAGCTGCACATTGGTTTACAAATAAGTAGGATGAAACTGAAGAGAAGAATTATTTGAAAAATCTAGGTTTAAAATAATGAAACAATAGAATACTGTCTTGAGGAAAATATAGGGGAGATTACACAGCTGAGAAATCATTGTGTGTTTTCATAATAAAGGAGCCCAAAAATGAAGTGAAAATTAGTGACCCAAGGGAAAGTACAGTTGTATCAAAAGGATGTGTGGCCTTCAGGGAAAACAGACTTGTATATATATATATATATAAATGTACATACTCCTGCCTATTTTTCTATATTAGGAAGTTGTTTTGTCCTAATTGCCAGAAATTCACCCCAAGGCTGTACATGTTATGGCGAGGTTATCTCTCATTGTACTACGGTACTGCCAGTCCCCACAGGAATTATTTATTCTTATAAAAAAGGCAAATCTATCCTCATTTAGAAAGACAAATGGGATATGCATTGAATATATGACAGGAATCTACCGCAGAAAGCATCTGAAAGACTCTATCTAGCAGTGCTCCAAAGTAGATACTAAGACTCATAACCAAACCTTCAGCAGAGTGCAGGGAATCATATGAAAGAAGGAGAGTTTGATGTGGAAAGGATAGGAGCTCCACAAGGACTAAACATATCTGGGCACAGGGTCTTTTCTGAGATGGACACTCAACCAAAGAGCATGAGAGGATAAAACCTAGAACCTCTGCTTGGATGTGACCAGTGATAGATCAGTAATTAATTGGTTTCCCATAGTAAGGGGAACAAGGACTATTTCTAACAGGAACTCAATGACTGGCTCTTTGACCTCCCCACCTCCCAAGGGAGGAGCAGTACTGTTAGGCCACAGAGGAGAACTTTGCAGCCAGTCCTGAAAATACCTGACAAAAGGGAGTCATATGAAAGGGGAGGACGTCCTCCCCTATCAGTGGACTTGGGAAGGGACAGGGAGGAGATGAGGGAGGGAGGGTGGGATTGGGGAGGGAATGAGGGATACAGCTGGGATACAGAATTAACAAAATGTAACTAATGAGAAAAATAAAATAAAAAAGGCAAAATCACAACAAAGAACAGCATTAATATAAAGTATTTTTCATGAAGAAGCAGTGTCAGATTACCTGAAAGACTGTAATATAAAAACCTTGCTATAAAATTTAATTACTTCATAGGATTATCAAAAACATTGTGCTAGTATTATATATTTGATTTTTTTTTTCACTAAAGGACAAATTTGAGATTCATGTTATTCCTGCATCAATTGAGATGAACTGCGTAGAGACGAAATAGTAAACAATAAATGCTAAGGGAAATAAACTTCAATTATTTTGTGGGTGTTCCAATAATGTTCTGAGGACTAAATGAAAATGCTTTTATCTTCAGCTATGTCTTCATCTGTGTCCTTGATGTATCTCCTTGTAATTGTGCCTATAAAGTACAGATACGAATTTTTCATGATGTATGTGGTATTGTATAGATGCCAGCACTCAAAAGATTACAGACCTTCAGTCCAAACTTCCTGTTGAATGCAACCAACAAAAGAAAATAGAAATGTTTGTTTACCACAAGTTGCAAGTAACCTTGTAAACATAGTTCAACATGCTGTTTTTCCCCTAAAGAAGTGACTGGAAAGCTTCTTTGAATTATTTATGCTAGCCATCTGTTCCTTGCTTTTCATTTCTTCCAGAACAGACAAATCTCATGGCCTTCAGACTTTAGCTACTACTTCGTGCAGATGAGCAGCTGGTTTCTTATCAAAAATCCATACTGAAGCTGTTTATCCTAAATTGGGGAATTTCATTATTATCTCCAGGGCTCTGGCAGAACTAATCTGTTTAAACAGTATCTTTCTTAAAAACAGGTGCTTAAGTGGCTTATCTAATTCTACCATTTTAACACTAGTACTCAGAATAAGGCAGTTCACATTTATTCTTCTAAAACAAAATAATATGATGGTGGGTATTAAGAATTTTTTGCCCTGGAAATAATGTCTGGGTCTCAACATATGGCACTCTAATAGGGCCATCATTTTTTTAAGAAAAAATAGGTTTAATTAATTTATTTATTTATTCACTTTGTATTCCTGCTGTAGCCCCTTTTCTTGTCTCCTTCCAGTCCCACCCACCTTTCCTCTTCTTCCCCTATGCCTGTTCCCTAGTCCCCAGATAGGGAAGGACCTCTTCCCCTTCTATCTGACCTTAGCCTATCAGGTCTCATCAGGACTGGCTGCATCCTCTTCCTCTGTGGCCTGGCAAGTCTGCACTCCCCATGGGGAGGTGATCAAATAGCAGGCAACCAAGTTCATGCCAGTGACTGTCCCATCCCCTTACTATGGAACCCCATTAATACTGAGCTGCCCATGTGCTACATCTGAGCATGGGGTCTACTAGGTCGTCTCCACTCATGATCCTTGGTCGATTAATCAGTCTCTGCAGACTCCTCTGGGCCCAGGTTTTTTAGTTTTGTTTGTCTCTTTGAGTCTCAGCATCTGCTTTAATACCGTAATAGATGGAGTCTTTCAAAGGCCCTCTGTGGTAGCCTCCTGTCTGTTCACTGTCTTCTCCTACTTCAGATGTCTATCCTGTTTGCCTTTCTGAATGAGAATTAAGCATTTTCCCTAGGATCCTCCTTGTTGCTGAGCTTCCTTAGGACTATAGATTTTAGTATGTTTATCTTATATTATATGACTAATATCCACTTATAAGTGAGTATATACCACTTATGTGTGTCTTTCTGCTTCTGGATTACCTCACTAAGAATGATCTTTTAGGCTAGAATAAAAAGTGGGAAGAGCCTTGACCTCATTGGCATAAGAGACACCTTCCACTGCAACACCAACAACACAGACTCTCAGATCAACAATCAATAAATGGGATCTCAGAAACGGAAAAGATTTTGTAAAGCAAAGATGGCTGTCAACAGTACAAAGAAAAAAGAAAAAACGCTTACAGACTCTGAAAAGATCTTCATCAACCCTACTTCTGACAGAGTGCTAATATACAGAGTCTATAAAGAATGGCATGCAGAGCTTGGAGTGATGAAGCAGCAGCAGCAGCAGAAGAAAGACAAAGACAAGGCCAAGGTAGTGGAGGTCATGGGGGTAAGCAAGAAGAGAGAGGACAAGAGGTGCTGCCTGGACAAGCTCATGCCAGCTCAGGCAGCCTTCGAGAAGATGCAGAAGAAACAGAAAATGCAAAATATCCCGAAGAAGGCATACAAAATCCACAAGCATAGAGTGAAGGACTTTAGACAATACCTGGACACACTTACTGAGCTTTACAACATACCCAAAGTCAGCAGGACCTAAGTGGCCTGCTGTGGGTGGAAAATGTAGGAGCCCCAGCTAATCATGTTGTTCCCCTCTGTGCTTTCCTCAAGGTTCTTCAGCTCTCTGGTGCATCTGCTGAGACAAGTCTTCCTGAAACTTGATGCTCAGGATGCTCTTCCACTAGGTTTTGGTTTCTGGGTAGTGGCCTTTCTTATTTGGTCTGCAACATTGTGTATTGACAAGATGAGGTCATTTCTGGGTAAGGGCCATGGAAGGAGGGTCCTCTTCTCACCCTATTGCAGCATCTGTCTTCACCTGCACCTCTATGCCAGACAGGTAAGCTCTGCCTGTGGACCACCACAGAAGTTCCTACAGTGCTGGACATCAGAACTTTTGAAACAGCCACATGAAGCAAGAATGGGACACAGGATTCTAGCACATACCCTGTCCTGCTGCCAATGATACCTGCTGCTGACTCTCTAAGTATATGGCATGTGACAGGAGCCTGCTTGGAATTCCTGGTCTAAGGACACCAAATGCCAGACATGGACAGGACTAAGTGCTAGAGGATGTGGTGTGGTGGTCGGAAATCCGTGGTGCAGAAGCTGCAGAGCTGTGGCTTCTAAGGTTCTGGGTGGTCCACTTGGAGAACTCTTGCACACATTGTTGAGAGAGTGTTGCCATGGATACTGAAGGAATGACAGGAATCAGTGGAGCTGACATGTAGAGATTAAAGAAAGTGGCAATCATAAAAGAAAGAAAAAAAGAAAGAAAGAAAGACACCTCAAGAAGTTAAACACCAACAAACTAAGTAATCCAAATAAAATATGGTACACAGAGATAACAGAGAATTCTCAAGAGTTATATTGAATGGCAGAGGAACACTTAAAGAATTGCTCAACATCCTTAGTCATTCAGGAAATGCAAATCAAAATGACACTGATATTCTACCTTAACCTTTCAGATGAGAATGGCTCAGATCAAAAACCCAAGAGACAACACATGCAAGAAGAGGTTGTGGAGAAAGGTCTCCATTGCTGGTGGGATTGTAAAGTAGTACAACCACTTTGCAAAACAATCTGGTGCTTTCTCAGAAAATTAGGAATAGTGCTACCTCAAGATTCAGCTATACCACTACTGGGCATATATCTGGAAAATGTTCAACCATAGAACAAAGACATTTGTTCAACCATGTTCACAGCAGCTTTATTGATAAAGCCAGCATCTGGAAAAAACCTAGATGTCCTCAATCGAGGACTAGATAAAGAAATTGTGGTACATTTATGCAATGGAATACACTCGGGAATAAAAACAATGAAATTATGAATTGTGTGGGAAAATGGAAGGAATAGAAAATAAATACTTTCCAAAAAAAAAAGCATGAGTAGTGAAGGAACAGAGAAACATAAGGAGTCAATACAGAAAAAAGTAAATAGTTCAATAAAAAATTTGTGAAAAAAAATAAAGCTTAACTTGCTTTATCTCTGAATGCTTACAAAAAACTGAAAGTAAAAATAATATCAGTTCTTGCCAGGTAGCGGTGGTGCATGCCTTTAATCCTAGCACTAAGAGACAAAGGTAGACAGGTCTCTGCATTCAAGTCTAGCCTGGTATACAGAGCCAGTTACAGGACAGCCTGGTCTACACAGAGAAACTCTGTCTTGAAAAAACAAACATAGGTGACAGGCAGATACATAGATTGATAAATAGACAAATAGCTAAATAGATGAATGAATACATAAATGTACAATGCATAAAAAATAATTCTCAAACATTAAAATATTTATGAAGATGGGATAATTTCAAATATTTTTTCTGCATTTAAATTTATGATGATAGTAAGTTTAGACAAAGACAACAGAACAAAAGAGAGAACAGAATGGTATTAGCCAGCACCCACTGTGCAATCGAGAAATGTTCATGCCCAAGTCCTCAGTCAGTACTCACAACCTTAACTCAAGAGCATAGTGAAAGGACGTTTACTGTGATTAGTGAAATATATCTGTAGCATCTTTATTTGTAATAGCCAGAAGCTGGAAACAGCCCAGATGCCCCTCAACTGAAGAATGGATATAGAAATTGTGGTACATCTACACAATGGAATACTACTCAGCAATGAAAAATAAGGAAATCATGAAATTTTCAGGTAACTGTTGGAAACTGGAAAGGATCATCCTGAATGAGCTGTCCCAGAAGCAGAAAGACACACATGGTATATACTCACTCATATAGACATTTAATATAGGATAAACCTACTAAAATCTGTACATCTAAAGAAACTAATCAAGAGAGAGGACCCTAAGTAAAATCCTCAATCCCCATCCTGAAAGGCAGAAGAAGGACATTAGAAGAAGAAGAAAACAGGAAACAAGCTAGAAACCTGCAAAAGAGGGCCTCTGAAAGGCTCTGCCCTGCAGACTATCAAAGCAGATGCTGAGACTTATGGCCAACTGTTGGGCAGTGTGCATGGAATCTTATGTAACACGTGGGAAATAGTAAGATCTGGAGAGGACAGGAACTCCACAAAGAGAGCAACAGAACCAGAAATTTGAACACAGGGGTCTTCCCAGAGACTCATACTCCAACCAAGTACCATGCATGGAGATAACCTAGAACCCCTGCACAGATGTAGCCCATGGCAGTTTAGTGTCCAAATGGGTTCCATATT
>REGO01001421.1:25146-39366 GCA_010120015.1 Rhombomys opimus | reverse complement strand
ATTACCACTTTTTTCTTTTTTTATTATGTGATTTTTTTAAATTAGAGTTTATTCACTTTGAATCTCAGCTGTAGCCCCCTTCCTCATTCCCTCCCAATCACATCCTTCCTCCCTCTTCTTCTCCTATGCCCCTTCCCCACTCCAATGATAGGGTAGGCCCTCCTCCTCCCCTTACATCTGACCCTATTCTATCAGGTCTCTCAGGACTGGCTTCTTTGTCTTCCACTGTGGACTGGTAAGGCTGTTTTCCCCTCAGGTGGAAGTGATCAAAGAGCCAGCCACTGAGTTCATGTCAGAGACAGCGCCTGTTCCCATTACTATGAAAACCACTTGGACACTGAACTGCCATGGGCTACATCTGTGCAGGGGTTCTAAGTTATCTCCGTGCATGGTCCACTTTTATGGATAATAAAATATTAGCATTGGCATACTGGCATGAGGCTTATGCATATAAAACCAATTATATTGGATAAGTATCTTTAAATTGTTAAATGGTTATAATGGTGAAAGTACCAAAAACAATGTGCAGTAACAGTCATAAAATCATGACTAAGTATTGAATGAGAGGAACATCGTTAATCTAAATAAAAATGTTGAGTCATATTGTGTTCCAAAGTAGTACTACTGTACACGGATGTAATGCCACAGTGATTTGTGCAGTGTATTGAATGCTATGTGCAAAACAATTATTGAATGTATGGTACATGGTATAAAATACTCAAGCTTTTAGAAAGAAATTTTATTTTATTATTATTATTATTAATTACAATTTATTCACTTTGTCTCATGGCTGTGGCCCTCTCCCTTGTCTCCTTCCAGTCCAACTCACCATCCCTCTTCTTCCCCTATGCCCTTTCCCTAGTCCACAGATAGGGGAAGTCTGCCTTCTCTTCCCTCTGACCCTGGCCTATCAGGTCTTATCAGGAGTGGCTGCATTGGCTTCCCTTGTGGCCTAACAAGGCTGTACCCTCTCCCCAGGGGGAGGTGCTCAGAGAGACTGCCACTTGGTTTATGTCAGAGACAGCCCCTGCTCCCCTTACTAGGGTACCTCCATGAAGACTGAGATGCCTATGATCTACATCTATGCAGGGGTATTAGGTATTTCATGAAGACATGAAAGATCCTTGGTTGGAACATCAGCAATATTATGTAACATTCAAAATTATGTAAAATTACATTAAGTTTTATCTGGAGAAGTATGTTTCCAAAAGTAAACTGAGAAAAAATAGGCATGTTTGTTTTGTTTTGTTTTCAGAATTTTTTTTTGGTGACATATATCACTGAAAGATATAGAAAATTTTCTGTTCATGTAAAGCCTTAGGAAAAATGCTTTATTTTTCTATATTACACAGTTAGTACTCTGCTTTTTTAGATTTTATTAATTTTTTATTAATAAGTTTTGATTCACTTTTTATCCCAGCTGTAGCCCCCTCCCTTATCTCCTCTCTGTCCCACTATCCCTCTCTCATATCCTCCCGTGCCCCTCCCCGATATCAAGGAGGTCATCCTCCTCTTCCCTCTGACTCTAGCCTATCAGGTCTCATCAGGACTGTCTTCCACTGTGGCCTGGTAAGACTGTTCCCCCATCAGGGGGATGTGGTCAAAGAGCCAGCTACTGTGTTTATGTTAGAGACAGTCCCTGTTCTCCTTACTAGGGAAATCACTTGGAGAATGATCTGCCATGGACTACATCTGTGCAAGGGCTCTAGGTTATCTTCATGCATGGCCCTTGGTTAGAAAATCAGTCTCAGAAAAGACTCCTGTGCCCAGATTTCTTGGTTCTGTTGCTCTCCTTGTGGAACTCCTGTCCCTTCCAGGTCTTTCTGTCTCCCCTTTCTTTCATAAGATTCCCTGCACTCTGCCCAAAGTTTGACTATGATTCTCAGAATCTGCTTTAATTCTTTGCTGGGTAGAGTATTTTAGAGGCCCTCTGTGGTAAGCTCCTGTCCTGTTCCCTGTTTTCTCCCTCTTCCGACATCTGTCCCATTTGCCATTCTTAGTGAGGATTGATCATTTTACCCATGGTCCTCCTTCTTTCTTAGCTTCCTGAAGGTGTACAGATTTTAGTATGTTTATCCTATACTATATGTATATGTCTAATATCCACTTATAAGTGAGCATATACCATGTGTGTTTTTTTGCTTCTGGGATACCTCACTCAGGATGATCTTTGTTAAACCAACTGCAAATTCTCATTCAGCTTTCATAGCACTCATAGTCATAGTATTTTAAATATTGACCTGTATTATTATACCATCATAACATTATTTTTCTTTTACAGTTATTGTTTACCATTTCATTACATGTAGATATTAAGAAGAATTTAATTTTTGTTGATTAAAAAAGTTAGACCATAAGTCTCCCGAAATAACTAAGTTTCATAAATTCAGTTGTCTCTGTGATTACTGTTCCTGCAGAAACTTTTCTTCTGCTAGTACAGGAACTGAATACTTACAGTGGTCTACTTAGATGACAAATTATACTGATTTTGTTCTAGTCATCATTCATTGCAGTAGTGAATATAGCTGTCAACTCATATTACCTTCTCTTAATGCTGTCTTCTGCAATTATTTGCAGAGAGGGACAATTGTAACATGTAATGTCAACATTACTTGAAGTTTAAAATGAAAAGTGTTTGTGTTTTGTGCTGTTGACTAATGGCAGGATTTGGCCAGGTGTTTAAATAGTGTATACATTCTGTTTATGACTAAGGCCCAAGGCCCAGAAATTTCCAGCTTCCTCTTAGAGAGCCTAAGTATTTGAAAGTTAAGAATAAGAAAGTGCTGAGGTTCATAACTAAACTATGGGCAAAGTGCAGAGAATTTTATGAAGGAAGGAGGAGATAGAAAGACCCGGACAGACAGGTGCTCCACAAGGAGAGTAACAGAACCAAAACTTCTAGGCCCAGGGAGCTTTTCTGAGACTGATACTCCAGCCAAGGACCATGCATGAAGATAACCTAGAACTGTTGCACAGATGTAGCCCATGGCAGCTCAGTTTCTAAGTGGGTTCCGTAGAAAGAAGAACAGGGACTGTCTCTGACATGAACTCAGTGGCTAGCTCTTTGATCACCTCACCCTAAGAGGGGTGCAGCCTTACCAGGCAAGTGAGGAAGGCAATGAAGCCAGTCCTGATGAGACCTGATAGACTAAGGTCAGATGGAAGGGGAGGAGGTCCTCCCTATCAGCGGACTTGGAATTGGGCATGGGAAGAAATGAGGGAGAGAGGGTGGGATTACGAGGGACTGAGGAATAGGGCTACAGCTGTGATACAAAGCGAATGAAATGGTAATTATTATAAAAAAATATAAAAGTTAAAAAATCTCCAATTAATGACATAAAAAATAAGAAGAGAGTCAAAAGACATGTATTTATACACACACATGCACACACACACATACACAGACACATGCACACACTCAAAAGGTTTTTGTGTATATATTTGCTCTAAAATTTTGACAACTTTGAGATTGTCCATGACTTATAGTTACCAGAGATTTTAAATAAATCAAGAAAGTAAACAAACTTAGAAGGTCTAAGAACCATCCCTGAAGAACTGTGACTGAGATTCCTAGCACTGGACAATAAGTAAAGGAAAATACCTCAAGAATGGTGAAATGTGGCTTAGTCTATGGTCTCCCTCTAATTCTAAAAACAAATACCCCCCACTGTGTCTTCCAAACATAATGAAATCTACACACCTAAAGAAGATAATCAAGAAAGCGGATAGGAGCTCTACAAGGACCAAATATATCCCGGCACAGGGTCTTTTCTGAGACTGACACTCAACCAAGGACCATCTATGGATATAACCTAGAACTTCTGCTCAGATGTGGCCCGTGATAGCTCAGTAACCAAGTAGTTTTCCAAAGTAAGGGGAACAAGGACTATTTCTAACAGGATCTCAAGGTCCGGCTCCTTGACTTCCCCCGCCCCAGGGGAGGAGCAGTCCTGTTAGACCACAGAGGAGGACTCTACAGCTAACCCTGAAGATACCTGATAAAATAGGGTCAAATGAAAGGGGAGGAGGTCCTTCCCTATCAGTGGACTTGGAAAGGGGCAGGGAGGAGACCAGGGAGGGAGTGTGGGGTTGGGGAGGGAATGAGGGAGTGGGATATAGCTGGGACACAGAGTTAACAAAATGTAACTAAAAAGAAAAATAAAATTAAAAAAAAATCTAAAAAAAAAAGTGCAAAAAAAAAAAAGAAAGAAAGAAAGCAGACACGGGTGAAGATGATCAATCCTCATTTAGAAAGACAAATGGGATGTGCATTGAACGTATGACAGGAGTCTACCACAGAAGGCATCTGAAAGACTCTACCTAGCAGTGTTTCAAAGCAGATACTAAGACTCATAACCAAACCCTCGGCAGAGTACAGGGAATCATATGAAAGAAGGGGAGTTAGTA
This sequence comes from Rhombomys opimus, assembly GCA_010120015.1. NCBI lineage: Eukaryota > Metazoa > Chordata > Mammalia > Rodentia > Muridae > Rhombomys > Rhombomys opimus. The sequence goes on along the minus strand of REGO01001421.1, from coordinate 34,959 downwards.
TGATATGGAAAGGATAGGAGCTCTACAGGGACCAAATATATCCCGGCACAGGGTCTTTTCTGAGACATACATTCAATCAAGGACCATCTATGGATATAACCTAGAACTTCTGCTCGGATGTGGCCAGTGGTAGCTCAGTAACCAAGTAGTTTTCCAAAGTAAGGGGAACAAGGACTATTTCTAACAGGATCTCAAGGGCAGGCTCTTTGACCTCCCCCCCATCCCTCAGGGGAGGAGCAGTCCTGTTAGGCCACAGAGGAGGACTCTACAGCCAGCCCTGAAGATACCTGATAAAATAGGGACAAATGAAAGGGGAGGAGGTCCTCCCCTATCAGTGGACTTGGAAAGGGGCAGGGAGGAGACCAGGGAGGGAGTGTGGGGTTGGGGAGGGAATGAGGGAGCGGAATACAACTGGGACACAGAGTTAACAAAATGTAACTAATAAGAAAAAAAAATAAAATTAAAAATAAATAAATTTAAAAAAAGTTGAGGATGACAGTCACTTCTCTATATCCTCCATTCCTGAACTTCACAGGCTGTATTATTTATGGAGAATGCTATGACCCTCTTACTTCATTGATGTTGAATATAGAATAAACCTAATTCATTCTTTCCGTTCCCTGAATGTGTACAATACAGAAGCTATAGAAAAGGCAGATTTCCTATAGTTATCAGTGAACTATTTTATTTTGTAACTTGGGATATCTTTTTTTCTTTTATTGTTTGTTATTATTAGTTACATTTTATTAACTCTGTATCCCAGCTGTATCCCGCTCCCTTATTCACTCCCAATCCTACCCTCCCTCCCTCAGCTTCTCCCTGCCCCTTTCTAAGTCCAGGGAATGGGGAGGACCTCCTCCCCTTTCATCTGGCCCTGTTTTATCAGGAATCTGTTTTATCATCTTAACTTGGATAGAAACCTGATTATGATATATAGATGAAAAAAAGAAAGGAATGTGAAAACCTATTGCCAGCCGTTTGAGGGTAAACAAAAATGATGACCATTCCTTCCATCTGCTCCTTTACTTTTTCTACTCTTCCTGCAGTTTCATTACACAATAACTGGTATTGCTTTGCTTTGTTCATGGCCAAAAAAGAAAAACTAAGCATGAAGTTCTGTTCTTCACTGTGTTGAAATCAATAAAGCAGTATGGTCCAGGTGCTTAGTTTGATAGTCTTTGGGATCTTATCTGAGATGCCTCAGAGAACACAATGGTGATAGATCAATAATTTATACTCTTGAAAATAAGCAAAACACACTAAGTTCCCTAAACCACTTAATAAATATTGAGTAGCTTATTATGGTCGCCAAAAAGAAACTTTTCTGAAACTTATAAGACAAGAAATACGTTTGAAATCTATGATGAGCAACAGTCTGACAGAACAGACAGAGACACTGGTGAATAGAGATGAAACAAATAGATTAGCAGAGAGATTTGCTTGTTAGGTTCTTCTTGTTCTATGAGAAATTAAAATGAATAGTGTTCTTTAAATATTTTTTCTAAGTTTTCAAATACTAAGTTGTCTGCCCTGAGATCATGTGATAGAAGTAACAGTAATCAGATTGAGCAAATCTTATTTATGTATTTTTTATTTTTTTCCTATTTATAAATTAAGGCATACTACTAAAGAAAATGAGATCATTGTTTCAAGAGGGAACAAATAAGGTGGTACATGAAACAAGTTGGAGTTTAAAATGGGGGGCTAATGTAACTTTGATTAAAATACACTTAAAAACTGTAACTTTTTAATAACTGTAACTTTTTTATTTGGAAGCAGTGGATTCAGTGTCTGTTTGTACAGTCAAGGCACACTTCTGCCTAAGAACTAATTTTCCCCTGGAATTCAATACAAAAAAAAAAAAAAAAGCAAACTTCTTTACAGCCAAGAGTTCAGTCTTTTTAGAATGAGACACAAAATATATTGTGAAGTAAAATTCCCATGGAACACAACAATGAATGTATTTTCGTTTTATTTCTCTGTGTTCTGCCCTAACATATAAAAGATGGCTAGAGGTTTAAAAGTGCTATATCTCTGGTAAATGATTATCACAAAGCTTGCACAACAGTGAAGCATCATTTTATTGAGCATTTATTTGGGAGTTTGAGGTATTAGTATTCCTGTAGATCAATCCCTCTGATAACAATTTTCCTAGCATTGCAATTTGCCATTTCAATTTAATATTGCCAGTAGTGTTAGACCTGCTATTACATTTATGGCTTAGATTACTTTTGAAAATATTGTTAGGAGAAAGAAGTAATATTGCTGTGATTTTATCATTAGATCACTTTTCTTATACACAATACCAGGACTCCACAAAAGCATCAGGTTCTCAGGCCATATGGAATCATTTATATTTTTATGACCACCTCGTGGGGTTGTCCACTAAGATAGAATAGAGATTTTGAGAGCTGTGGTCAGAGTAGTTCACTGCTTCAGCAAGTAGCATAAATATGATATAACCCTTCTAAAATCTAGAAGTTTATTTCAGAGGGAACAAAATAACAAATAATTTTTGGAGTTCTGTTTCATAACTTTATGAAATTCCTGTACACATAATACAAAATGGAAATCCTATTAAATGGAATGCAAGGCCAGTAAAATACAAGCTTATTATACAATTCTTGCTTTTGTTATTGTCTCCAAAAATTTTGAAAATATGAATAAAATTTAAATAACTAGAGAATTAATCTCACAGTTTTTTTTCAAAAATCAACTATGAAATTGGGTCAATTTATTACCATTCATTTAATATTTTTTCACAAAATGTATCTTATATATAAAACACATAGTCTATCATTTACTACCTAATATATAAGCTTAGATTTTATTTTGAAATATAAGCAATATATATGATATAAATATAATATATATGATATAAATCCATATAAATAAATGCATACAGTTTTATCTTTACTGAGAATTATTACTGTTCTTTGTTCTGAAGCCTTTCATCACATTCCCTTAGAACTGTCATCCACACGGAAGAACTCTCTTCGGGAGAGTGAATATTAATAATATCAACTCAGATAGAAAATAATCTTCTCCTGATGCTGACTTCCCTAAACAATAACAGAATCAAGAATAAACCTCATTTGTCTAGAATGGCAAAGTAAATAAGATGTAATATGTAATACAGTTTACAAATATAAGATGTTATCATCAGGGAATTCTTTGGAGCAGTGCTCAAGTTACAGTCATTGGGAATCTGGTGGCATCTAACATACTTGCATAAGCTCTCTTAGCTGAAGCCTCTGCTATATGAAGGACTTGGAGTCTTAAATTTTCATGTTTCAAGAGTACAGTAGAAATCTGTTGAAGCTTCATTTTAGGGTATCTCACAACAAACTTAACAGAGAAGAAAATATAACACTATATATTTATCATCAATCATACATTAAAATAATTTGCCAGAAAGTAAACTAATGTTGATTTCTTTAGACAATTTTGGTTTATGAAATTTAATTATTTTTTTAAAAAGATAATATACACAAAAGGCTAGTATTCTTGATTTTACATCGTTAATAAACAGATATTGAATTTGATATGGTAACTTTCTATAAAATCTCAATGTCATCCTCAATTGTTCGTGAAGCCCATATTGGACATGTGAGATAGGGTATTGGGCACGGTTGCGCTAAAGCCTTATATTCTGTTTCTTCTTTCTTGGTACAGCAAGCTGTATGTTAGCAATTTGGAGATTTCTTTTAGGGTTTGTATCTGAGGGCCATGAGATGGAGACTGGGATGCCTCCCTTTCTAATGACCTTGACAATGCAAAAAGTCCAGGAGAAAGGAAATCTGTAAGTTTGAATGTGATCACACTGGCATTTCCTACCAGTTTTGTAGGGGTTCTCTCTCTGAACCAGTTATTTTACAGAACAAAATTAATGCTTTGGTTGTAATGAGAGAATGATGACAATGGTAAATAATCTAGGCACAACTACATTTATTTATTTATTTATTTATTTATTTATTTATTTATTTATTTATTGGCACAAATATCTTACTGCAAAAAGCTTATATAGAAAACCAAAGACATTGCAGGTATTAAGGAGAAAATATTATTTTGTTAACAACTATTAATTCACTTTTAAACTGATATATAAAATACAGTAACTTTATGCTTAAGGCAAGGTATACATACCTAACTTACCACTTACATTTTTTTTATTGTGAAAACACTCAAAATACTTCCTTCTGTACTTTGTAATTTTTTTAATATTAATTACAGTTTATTAACTTTGTATCCCAGCTATAGCTCCCTTCGTCCTTCCCTCCCAATCTTACCCTCCCTCCCTCATCTTCTACCATGCCCCTCTCCAAATCCACTGATATGGGAGGTCCTCCTCCTCTTCCATCTGACCCTAGGTTATCAGGTCTCATCAGGACTGGATACATTGTTCTCCTCTGTGGCCTGGCAAGGCTGCTTCCCCCCTCAGAGGGGGGTGGTCAAAGAGCTAGCCACTGAGTTCATGTCAGAGACAATCCCTGTTCCCATTACGAGGGAACCCACTTAGATACTGAGCTGCCATGGGCTATATCTGTAGATGGTATGTTGGGATGTGAGGAAGACAATTGACTGATAGATTTTGTGCTATAGATAAGATGTTTTTGCCATACCTCACATCCCAACTTCCCATCTACTCTCTTCAGCTTCTTATAACAAATCGGTCTGTTCCATTTTTAAAATATTTTTAAGCCTTCATGAATGATATTATGTTTGCCTATGTATGGATTTAGAAATTATATTTTATACTGTGAACACCCTATATGTTATACTTTAGGCTTATCCAAATTTTACAATCACAGAATTTACTTCTTTTTATGACTATTATTCTACTGTGTATATTATGATATGAATGCATACATACATACACACATACATATATACATATATAGGTACATACATATATAAATACAAATATACATAGTCACATACACAAAAATTTAGGTATTTGTGACATTTTTTATATAATTAAAAGTATCATTTGCTGGGTGTAAGGTGAAATCTCAGGGTCGTTTTGACTTGCATCTCTCTGATGGCTAAGGATGTTGAACATCTTCTTATGTGTTTCTCTGCCATTCTATATTCTTCTAAAGAGAATTCTCTGTTTAGCTCCATACCCCATTTTTTAATTGGATTATTTGGATTATTGCCTTTTAACTTTTTTAGTTCTTTATATATTCCAGATATCAGCCCTCTGTAAGATGTTGGGTTGGTGAAGATCCTTTCCCAATCTGTAGGCTGTCGTTTGGTTCTAACAAGAGTGTCTTTTGCTTTACAGAAGCTTTTCCGTTTCATGAGGTCCCATTTATTGATTGTTGCTCTTAGGGCCTGTGCTAATGGTGTTCTGTTCAGGGAGTTGTCTCCTGTGCCAATGAGTTCTAGGGTCTTCCCCACTTTTTCTTCTAATCCATTTAAAGTATCTGGTTTTATTTGGAGGTCTTTGATCCACTTGGACTTTAGTTTTGTGCAGGGTGATAAATATGGACCTACTTTCATTTTTCTGCATGTAGACATCCAGTTGGAGCAGCACCATTTGTTGAAGATGCTGTCTTTTTTCCATTGAATGGTTTTGGCTTCTTTGTAAAAAATAAAGTACTCATAGGTTTGTGGATGCTGGAGAGGCTGTGGAGAAAGAGGAACCCTCCTCCATTGCTGGTGGGAATGTCAACTGGTACAACCTCTATGGAAATCAATCTGGCGCTTTCTCAGACAATTAGGAATAGTGCTACCTCACGATCCAGCTATACCACTCCTAGGCATATATCCAAAAGATGTTCAAGTACACAACAAGGACATTTGCTCAACCATGTTTGTAGCAGCCTTATTCATAATAGCCAGTTAGGCCACCTTGATCTGGCCACTGAGTCTATATCAGAGACAGATCCTGCTCCCCTTACTACCTGCAGAGACTGATAAATCAACCAATGACCATGCATGGAGAGGACCTCCACCCCCTGCTCAGATGTATAGCCCATGGTCAGCTCAGTCTCCAGATAACAGTATATGTCAAAGCTGTTTTTCCTTTTCTTTAAAATCCATACCTTTGCATACAGTGTGACAGTGTTCTGCTACTGAGCTTCATCACCTAGCCCAGATTTTTGTTTGTTTGTTTTGAAGAAACTCAATTTTGTTGTATATAGGAACTATTTTATATCCTCACCAGCATGCACAGGTTTCTCATTTTCTTGCTAAAAATGTGTGCCTTTTGTCTATTAGACATTGTCTTTGATAAAGTTACTTAAGTAAGATAGTATCTAATTGTGGTTATACTATTTATTACACTAATAATTTGTGTTGTTAAGAATGTTTTCTCATATATAGTTGATAATTTGTGTGTTTTTTATTTCAGAAATATATTTAAACCTATTGCTCATTTTTGAGGGGTTGTATATTTCTAAACCAGAAGATTTTAACTTCATTATATATGCTGTGAATACATTTCTTACAAGAGAAATTTACTGAATATATTCAGAATCTAGTTGGCAATCTCTTTACTCTGTTATTTCTTTTTTTTTCTATCTAGAATTCTTTTTAAATGTTCTATGGTCTCTTTTTGGTTAAAATTTTTATTTCTAGTTGTTGGAAAACTTTTGTAGAAAAAAAAAAGTCATTGCTCTTTCCATTATTTTTCTGAGTCCTCGCTAAGCTTTCCTCCATCTGTTTCACATTTCAGGTTATACACTTAAGTCTTTAATCCATTTTGAGCTGATTTTATCTCTGGTCAAAGATAAGGCTTTACCTTCCTCCTACTAAGTGTGAAAAGTTAACGTTTCCAGCACTAAGTACTGTTTTTTTTTTTTTTTTTTTTTTATATTTTCCTCATGTATATTCTTTACATTTGAAAAATTGGCCTTAGGTGGATGGCTTATGTTTAAGTTTCCTGTGATGTTCTGTTACTTTCTTTGGCTGTTTTAAGCACTTGTTGTGTTGAGTGTTCCTGCTCTGTAGGATATGTTGAGTTCAGGTATTGTAATGACTTTTTTCAGCTCATGACTGCTTTACCTCTTCCTGGATTTAGGAGGATTGAGATGGGAAAATGTCATGAAATGCGAAGCATTAGAAAAGTGAGATATATTTGGTCCTTGTGGAGCTCCTATCCTTTCCATGTCATACTAACTCCCCCTTCTTTCATATGATTCCCTGCACTCTGCCGAAGGTTTGGTTATAAGTCTTAGCATCTGTTTTGAAACACTGTTAGGTAGAGTCTTTCAGATGCCTTCTGCAGTAGACTCCTGTCTGGCAAAGGGGTCTTTTCTGAGACTGACACTCCATCAAGTACCATGTATAGATATAACCTAGAACCTTTGCTTGGATGAAGCCCACGGTAACCAATTGATTACCATGAAGCTCAGTAACCAATTGGTTTCCCAAAGTGAGGGGAACAGGGACTATTTCTGACAGGAACTCAATGGCAGGCTCTTTGACCTCCCCACCCGTCAAGGGAGGAGCAGTCCTGCTAGGCAACAGAGGAGGACTTTGCAGCCAGTCCTGAAGATACCTGATAAAACAGGGTCAGATGAAAGGGGAGGAGGTCCTCCCAAATCAGTGGACTTGGAAAGGGGCAGAGAGAAGTTGAGGGAGGGAGGACGGGATTGGGAGGGACTAAGGGAGGGATACAGCCGAGATACAGAGTTAATAAAATGTAACTAATAATAAAAAATAAAATTAAAAATAAAAATAAAATTAATTAAAAAAAGAAAAGTCAAATAAAGGTAAGGGAAAGACAGAAATCTGGAACAATATCTGCATCCACCTATTTGCAAAACTCTTTTAAGTGTACTGGCCCTGAGACTGCATGGCTCTTCACTGAAATGTAGCCAGCTGGTGGAGAGGTGTGTGAACTTTGTTGCATGCTGTTGCCTTTTTGCAGACTACTTTTCTGTGAAATCTAATATGTACATTTTGAAGAAAAGTGTCTTCTGTCACACGTTCAGGGACATATTTTTGAGAAATGATGGCTTCCAATTAATGCTATGGTTCCACATCCAACGTGAGGGATTTTTGTTTTGTTTTGATTTTGGTTTTTTTTTTTTTTTTTTTTTTTTTCAAACCTTCGTTCCAAGGAGGCTTTACGGATTTTCCGGTTTTGTTCGGTTGTTGTTGGGGCCAGTTGTTTTTTTATTAACCACTTTTAAAAAAAATAACCAATAGTGTATGTAAAATGACAATACAGTATGTATGTTGTTTGATTATGGAATAGTCTAAGTATAATCAGAAATATCCAAAGTTCCTGACAAAATTTAATTAACGTAAAGCATGCTCTGGAGGAACCTTAAACAATATAATGTATTTATCTGAAAACAACTATAGGAAACTTTCAGCAAGTGGAGAAATTAAATAAAAAGAAAAGAAAAGAATAAACAACAACAACAAAAACAATTGCAATCATGGAATTCTAATAACAGAAAAAAAATGCAAACATTTAAATCCTGTAAACTTGCACAACTGCTTTGGAAATCAGTCTGGGGATTTCTCAGGAAATTATGAATAGGGCTACCTCAAGATGGAGATGCTGAGCATCAATCGCCCTGAGCATCAATCCAAAAGAAGCTCAATCATACAACAAAGCAGCCGACTTATACAAGAGATGCTGGGTACCTGTTTGTCACTGTAAGCACCCTGAACCGTTAAAAATTGTATCACATTATCTTTTTCCTCTGTTAGACATCTGTCCTCATGCAGACCTCTCTGGAGAAAGGTAGATAATAGCTATAGTCCCAGCCCAAAGGGACTCTAGTTTTTTGATATCAGTTCTTTTCAATTCTGTGTAAGGACTTGAATCTGACTGGTATGAAAACTTGCCCCATAACCATCATTTCATCAGTGCCAGGTTTTTCTTCATTTCTTTTCTCTGAGTTTTCCTGTTTGAAAAATACATCTACATTTATTAAAAAGGGTTTTCAATATTCTAAAAGAATTATTAAAATATAATTTAATGATCAATTACATAAATATTACTTCACCTATGAGTCTTTAATTTGCTTGGAAATATTTTTAGATTAATTTATCTAGGAAGCATAAAATAATGCATTTTATGCTTATTCTTAATTATTAATTGGCCAATGTGAACATTCAAAAAGTTCTTGATGTAATTTATAGTACTCTAACCATCTTCTTTGGAAATATTCTCTGATGTTTGTTTGTGAGTTCGTTTTATTTTCAAAATTGTATGTTTTTTTATGTGTGAATATTATGCTTGACATGATAGCATAAGTAACACTCAAAAGATAAATGAAAGTTTTGTTTTTCTTTTAGATTCTTATAGGTGGACATTTTTTCTTCCTTTTTCAAAGAAAAAGGAATCAACGGAAAATTAAATAAATAAAACAGTAGCAATATTATTAACAAATAATAAGTAATAATAATAATAATAAATAATTGCCTTTCAAGAAGAAAGGGATGGTAAAAAGTTAACTAATTAATTAATTTTCTCCTTCATTAACAATAGATTATTTTTTCATACAATTTAATCAGAATAGTTTCCCCACTCCTTATGCTTGTCATTTCCATCCCATCCCTTCTCTCAGTGAATTCACTGTCTTTTATTAGAAAAGAATGGGCTTCTAAGATATAACATCAAAGCATAGTACAATAAAATATAAGAAGATTAAAAATACATTGTACAGAAGCTGCATAAGATAAGCAACAGAAAAATAAAAGAGCCCCAAGAGAAGGCACAAGATTCAGAAACCTATTTCTCCCCCAGAACAAGAACTCCACAAAAGACCAACAGAGTCGACTAACTAAGGAGCACAGGGGCCCATAGAGACTGAACCAGCAACCAGAGAGTATGCCTGGACTTGA
>REGO01001421.1:0-18513 GCA_010120015.1 Rhombomys opimus | reverse complement strand
ACTTTCGGGAGAGTGCAAGGAATCATATGAAAGAAGGGGGAGTTAGTAAGAACTGGAGAGGACAGGAGCTCCACAAAGACCAAATATATCAGGACACAGGGGTCTTTTATGAGACTGTTTCTCCAACCAAGAACCATGTGTGGATATAACCTAGAACCCCTGCTCAGATGTAGCCCATAGTAGCTCAGCATTCAAGTGGGTACCCTAGTAAGTGGAACAGGGACAATTTCTGTCATGAATTCTATGGCTGGCTCTTGGACACCCCCCGCCCCAAGGGAGGAGCAGCCTTTCTAGGCCACAGAGGAGGACATTGCAGCCAGTCCTAAAATACCTGATAAACTAGGGTCAGATTGAAGGGGAGGAGAACCTCCCAAATCAGTGGACTTTGAAAACTTTACTTTTGATTAATGTATATGGTATGATTTGTTAAATTTCTATCTTTATCATTGTTTCTATTTGTAATGATATTTGTCCAATATGTACTAGGAATTCAACCATACATATTATTTTCTTTTTAGAAGCTATTATGTAAAATTTCTTCTGATACCTTTTCATATGTCAGCAGGATTCTTCCCATAAAGGAAGAAAATGGGCTTTAATTGAGTTCAACTGATAAAGAATTCTTTAAATGTCAGTGCATAGAATATAAAATTACCACAGAAGTTAGAGAAACATTCTTTACTGCAACATAATCCAGAAAAAATTAAAAATGTTCATAAAATATATTTAGTAAAGCCATCTTTGTTAAAAGCTATGGATAGACTGCAAAAGAAACAGTTAATGATTCTGCTTTGGTATTTCCTTAAACATTGAAAAGACATAAAAGATATTGGTATTGATATTCAGCAAAATGTATTGAATTATTGCATTTTAATATAAATGTATATCACATTCCTTTCAGAAAATATAAAATAACCAGAAAAACACATTATTTATTTTTAGTTACCTACTAAATTCTTAAGGCATGCTTTGGGTTTATGCTCTTAATTAGCCCACAATTTCATTGCCTCACAAAATTGTCATGCATCTTATACCATTTATCTAATCAGCATTATATTATTTTATCAATTTCATATAAGTTCTATTGCCAAGACTGTTAGTATATTTTTTAATAGACTTGCAGAAATGTATGGTCACCTTTGGTATAACAGTGACATACTGTAAAACCTGGAAATTTTAGATTTGGATATACATCCAAAACAACCAAACAAATAAAACACCAACTTATAGTTGATGTTATGTCATGTATATAAAAGTCAATAACATAGGTGATTTAGTGCTACTGAATAAGAAACTGTCTGTCAAAGAACAAGAAATACCTGCATGAGAATATGATCTCATTTGTAATACAATTAGGAACAGTGGAAAATTATTTGAAATTAAAATGTCAGCTTTGAAGCTAAGACTTTGCAAATGTCTGTTTTTTCCCTATAGGTAACTATGGTAAAACAGTAGGAAATAAAAATATAAAAATTCAGCCAATATGGAGTGCACACACTTATGTAAATATGCAGTATAGTACTGTGTTCAGTTTAAGAAATTAAGGATTGCATTATCAACTTATCAATCTTTGCAGAAAAAAATAACAAGAAATATATTTGAATTCACTGTAATGTTTCCAATGAGAGTAAAAAGCAAAAAATAAAAAAAAAATAAAAAATGACCTCGAAAATGTTATCACAAAATCAGATACTATGGATTCTTCATGTACATCTTCAAGCTTGTTTACACATCCTTTTATTTAAGTGATCTCTTTGTATATTCTCTATATATTTTACATTCTGCACATTTTCTGCTACCAGGCTAGTCCTAGGCTTTAATACTAACTGAGATTATCTATGTTTTATTGCTGTTTCTACTGACAAGAAAATTTAACTCTACTAAATGATAATTAATTTATAAAACATATACCTATAGTCATGTGTGTATAATTATATACCATTAAGCACAATTTGTTTTTACTTATTTCTTAAACATTAAATATTTACAAAACCTATAGAAAACACAGTATTATTCTGATATTATTACTTTAAAATTTGATAACTTTATCATATCTATAATAATAAAATCATGGAAACATTTTTCCTTCCTTAGTCTGAGATACACATAACTTTACTTTTACATGGGATGAGCATCAGCTTGGAACTATGTAGGTAAATTTATAAATGAAGATATTTCTTCCAATAGTAGAAAATATGTTACACTTCATGAAGGAAATTATATGCTAATACCTCTCTACAAACAGTCCAATGTCAAAACATTTTGCAGACATTTTTGAAGAGATACTCCATAGGAATTTTTAACATAGAATTCCGAACATTAAAATTATATTATAAAGTATACTGGCCAATGTTTTCAATTCCCATAAATACACGTAAAATGTATACAAAGGTATTAGAGGAAGGGTCATTGGAATATAATAATTGTGTTAATATGATAAAATAATTTTAATATGAATCTTCACAGAGTTAGAGCTTATATTATCTGAAAGGATGTGGAAAGATACCCAGAAAGAGACATAGGAAAGGGGGGGAGGGAGAGAGAGAAAGAGAAAGGATGACATTTTAAATTAACTGAGAGCATATTAACAGTTAACTAGAGTCTGTATCAAGAGAAACACATTAACAGCCTCACAAGTTACTCAGCTATTAAAATTAATGAGCATGTCTATTGTCTTCCTTGTTTAGCTCAGGCTTTGGCAGTCATATTGATGAGACCTTGAGTATAGCTTCCTCCATTACTTGGAGACACAGTGTCACAGTAAACTTGATCTTTCGGCTCTTCATCAATGATCCCTAAAACCTAAGTGCAGCAGTTGCATTTTATATTTACTTTTGGAAATGGGTTTCACAACTCTGTATTTTAATTGGTTATAGTTTTCTGTAATTGTCTCTGTTGCAAAGAGGAGTTTCCATGGTAAGGGATGAGGCCACATTTACCTGTGTTTATAAGGATAATATTCATCATCCTAGTTTGATAAAGTTATGGTTGTAGGTTTACCTCCACGATCCATGACTTCACTAGACATGAGTAGTTGGATAGATTTTCAGTACTAGTCATAATTTTAACTCTTGTTGAATAGGTTTAAGTCCAATTAGAGTTGTTGCTTATCTCCAGAGTTATGTGTAACATATAGCATCCTTGGTGTTATTGTGCTTTGCTGATAGTTGTGGTTCACAGGCGTCATAGCTGGGTAGGAATATTGTTAGTCTAGGGTGGTACAAAAAGAGATAATGCCAATTAGTTATCCAATACCAAAAGGTTAGCTCTGAAATCACATGGACATTTAACATTATGCATACCTAGAAGGTTGTATTTATGTATTTTTGAATATGGATTATGTTATAAAACATATAGTATATATTATATATTACATATATTATATGCTATATAATACATCACATATTATATAATATATTCATATATTTGTAACAGAAGTAATAAAAAAACTGTCCATAAATTTAAAAGAAAATGAGACAGGATAAATGGGATGGTTGGAGGAAGAAAAAAGAAGAGGAAAATGATGTAATATTACCTTAAAAAATAGAAGGAATAATTTAAAAATGAATAACAAGTAAAAAAATTTAAAAAAATAACAAGTAAAGCCAACCTTATTGCATTTTAGTGAAGAAACTTCAGCATCTGAGATATTAATATTGTGTGTACTGAAGGATTGGTAATTTTTGAAAAATTGTCACCTGTCCTATTCTGCTTGCCTCCACAGAGTTCATTAATGCAATGCACTCCCTCTATATTATTCTCTGTTTCCTGTGAATGAGTTTTGTTAGAAGACTGAAGCTGACTATAAATTCTACCATCCCAGATGCTCATTAGCATTTTCTTTGTTGTATCTGTTATTTTCTTTGTATCATTGAAAACAATGCTGTAGAAGATGCACAAATAGCCAATAACTATTTTAAAGTTGTTCTGCATACATAACAGTGACGGAAATGAAAACTAAAACTACTTTTAGTTTCCATTGAAAATATGACAAGTATTTCTGATGAGGATGTGAAAAAGAGCAACACTTAAACAATGTTATTGGGAATATAAGCTAATATAGACATTAAGGAAGTCAGTATAGATGTTTGTTGTTTTTCATTGTTAGAAAATGGCTGAATATATGACCCAGTTATATGTTTTCTGGTGTATACTCAAAGGATTCTGTATCCTTCCACAGAGATACTTGACCAGCCAGCCTTCGGATAGATGGTTACATACAATAGCTAGGAAACAGAATGACCTAAAGGCCTATCAACAGATGGATAGATAATAAAACTTTAATATGAAGTCATGGTGGAATTTTTTCAGATTTAATGAAAAATAAAATTATGAAACTTGCTAGAAATTAGATGAATGTGGAATATGGTATATTAACTGAGAGACCCAAGGTCAGGACTCAAACCTCACGTGTTCTCTCTCATATGCAGATTCTACATTTTAGTGGACACATGGGTTTGAGTGTCGTATAACCTATGAAATTAGAAATGATACATCAAGAGGGGAAAAGAAGTACTGAGGAAAGGACGCAGGAATAGGATTTGTGTGACACAGAAGCAAAAAGGAACCAACACAGGAATCATAAATGTAAATGTACATAAGCAAGATGAGTTAGAAGACAGAAAAGGAAAATAAAGAAAAAACAAACTTTGCATAACACAACTGGACAGGGGTGGTACAAGCCTCTCTTCCCAGCACTCAGGGAGGCAAAAGCAGATTGATCTCTGTGAGCCTGGACTACAGAGTGAGTTCAAGGACAACCAAGGATACTCAAAGAAACCTTGTTTGGATTTCCTTGTTTTAGATTGCTGAGTAGTATTCTTTTTGTGTAAATGTACCACACTTTCTGTATCCATTCGTCAGCTGAGAGACATATAGGTTGTTTTCAGATTCTGACTATTATAAATAAAGCTGTTGTGAACATAGCTGGCAAATGTCCTTGTTGTATGGTTGAGCATCTTTCTAATATATGCCCAGGAGTGGTATAACTGGATCTTGAGGTAGCACTATTCCTAATTTTCTGGGAAATCACCAGACTGATTTCCAAAGCAAATGTACAAGGTTACATTCCCACCAGCAATGGAGGAGTGTTTCCCTTTCTCCATAACCTCTTCAGCATGTGTCATCCCTTGAGTTTTTGATCTAGCCATTCTGTTGGATGTGAGGTGGAATCTCAGGTTCATTTTAATTTGCTGAAACCTCATTCAGAAGGGCAAATAGGATAGACTTTGGAAGTAGGAGAATAGAGGGATCAGGACAGGAGTCTTCCCCAGGGACTTCTGAAAGTCTCTAGCTATCAGGGTATCAAAGCAGATGCTGAGACACATACCAAATACTTGGGCAGAGTTTAGGAATCTTATGGAAGAAAGGAAAGATAGAAAGACCTGGAAGTGACAGGAATTCCACAAGGGGATCACACAAACAAAAACGCTGGGCCAGGGAGTCCTGCAGAGACAGATACTTCAGTTAAGGTTCATGCATTTAGATGGCCTAGTTCCCCTGCGCAAATGAAGCCCATAGGCTACTCAGTTTTCAAGTGGGTTCCCTAGTAAGGGAATCCGGAGCTGTCTCTGACATGAACTCAGTAGCTGGCTCTTTGATCACATCTCTCTGGGGAATGCATCCTTGCCAGGCTACAAAAGAAGATTATGCTGTCAACCCTGAAATGATAGGCTAGGGTCAGATAGAAGTGGAGGAGGTCCTCCCATATCAGAGGGCTAGGGGAAAGGTAGATGGAGATAAGAAGGGATGTGGGTGGGGCTGGGAGGAGATGAAGGTGGCAACAGCCAGGATACAAAGTGAATAAATTTTAATAATTAATTAATTAATTAAAATTATATCTTATTCAAAAATTTGTTCAAAACAATGCAGTTTGATCAAACTGCTGTAGGCCATACTGGCTTGATGGTTTACTTGAAACTGTAAGAAAGAGAGTTGAGTTTAAACATATCAGGCATTACTAGTGTCCCTCAAATTGGCATCATACTGAGGCTTTGTAGCAGGCAGTGTTGAGCAAGAGCAAATACCCAAATTTGATGCTTGTTTTTAAAAAGGAAGTAAATGTTAGCAATGTTATCTGGTGGCCAAACCAAAAACTCACTGGAAAGTCTGCCTTTGTTAATCATCAACCACGTTATGTCTGTGCAGCTCCCGCTGAGCTTCAGCATAAGCCAAAACAACAATCTTTGGAATGACAGCTACTGGAGATGCACAAATGATATAATTGGATGCCCGCTGGCCAGAGAAGGCCATCGTGGAAAACTCAACAGCGGAAACAATCAAGCTGCTCATCACATATCTTAAAACAATTCTTTTAAGCATATCTGCCCCAATCATTTGAAAATCAGCTTTACTAGTCCATGGCTAACCTCGAGAATTTAAAAATTTTAAGGTCTGCACTTTGAACAAAGAAATATTTTGATATTAATGTTGAACTTTCCATTAAATTTTACTTACTTCTAATGACAAAACCTAAACTGAACAATTTTATTTAATTGGTCCTCACTTAAAGTATTTATTTACAATGATATTTGTGATAAAATTATTTCATTAATATGACATTATATTTTCATTTACAGTTTCATCTAAAATACTGAAAATATGAATAGTTGTTCTTGAGATTTCATTTTATTTCTAGTATATGGGTGTTCAGCTGTAATGTATATTGTGCACATGTGCATAGAGTGTGTAGAGGACCTAAACACCTGTCGGGTCCTCTAGAACTAGACTTACTGATGGCCATGGAGCTCCATGTCACTGCTGATATCTAAACCTAGTAGAGAAGCAGGCAGTGTTCTTAGCCATTGGGTCATCACTCCAGCCTCTGACTTCAAATGGTGCCTTATTTTCTAAATTTTGTTGTACATTAAATTAAAATATCTTCTGGTATCCCTAATTCTTCTATTTTATCCTATCTTTCTATCTATGTAATTTTGATTTATTAAATAGTTTCTGTGTTCCATTCAAATTTCATTTTTATAATCTATCAATAATAATTTTTTTAAATGGCAAAATGAGAGAAAAATATTTATGGTGGTATTTCCCTGAAAACTGTGGAGTTCCAGGTATAATACATGTCAAAACTGAAGATGCACTTGTAGCTTTTGAAAATAAGGTATATCATTAATTAGTCATTATTAAAAATGAAATGAAAGGTTTACTCACACTTGCTGTCATGGATTGAAACATCTGTATGTTCTATGCATAACAGGTGTTCAATAACTGTTGTGGGTGACTGTCAATGGTAGCTCCTAATGACTTTGTAATGAAGTAATTATTCATGTGTCATGTTAAAAATACTTCACAGAGATCAAGCACTGATGATTTTCAGCAGAAACACACTATTGCAAATACTCCAATAAGATAAATAATGCCTACCTTAAAATGTTCTTTAACCTCAGTGAAATTTCCTGATTCAGAACTTTCCCCAGTAGTTTAATGGCAATGAGTACATTTAGAAATCCATAACAAAACAACATGATAAAGTCTTATTGGAAGTGTCAAAGTCAAATATTTCAGTGAAATGAATGATTAGTTTTGAAAGTACTGGCATTGTGCTGTGACTATCCAAAGAGAGCTTTCCAATTTTTACACATCAATTCTTTATTCAAAAGGGAAAATTCTCTAAAGAGGCATATGGAAGCAAAAAAAAAAAAAAAATTGCACAGCATTGTGAAACCAAATCTTTTACATTATCTGTCTATCTATCTATCTATCTATCTATCTATCTATCTATCTATCTATCTATCTATCTATTATTACAATTTATTTACTTTGTATCCCAGCTGTAGCCCCTCCCTCTTCTCCTCCTATGCCCCTCCCCCAGTCTACTGATTAGGAGGGAAATCCTTCTCTTCTATCTAACCCTAGCCTATAAAGTCTCATCAGGGCTGACTGCATTGTCTTCCTCTGTGGCCTGGCAAGGCTGCACACCCCAGGAGGAGGTTATTAATGAGCTGGCCACTGAGTTAATGACAGAGACAGTCCCTATTACCCTTCATAGGGAACCCACTTGGAGACTGAGTTTATGGGCTACATCTGAGCAGGTCCTCTCCATACATGGACCTTGGTTGCAGTATAGGTCTCTGCAGGGTCCATTGGGCCCAGATATTTTGGCTCTATAGTTCTCCTTAATGAATTATTTATATTTTGCTTGTTTAATAGATTATTTGACATGGGAGGAGATGAGGGAGGGAGGGTGGGTTTGGAAGAGAATGAAAGAGGGGGCTACAGCTGGGATACAAAGTGAATAAAATGTAATTAATATAAAAAATAAAAAAAAGATTATTTGAAACATATCTAATGCAAATATATTACAAAGTTTCCTCCAATTGTATTTCTGTTATTGAAAAGATAATTTCCTTTATTTCAGTCTTTTTTTTTTCAGATAACAATCTATACACTGAATATCTGAGAGATGTGATATTTAAATGGGCTGTGTTTCGGTGATTAAACATGCCCTCTAAATATATTTTTCAAATACTTTTTGCTGCTTTTGAAGTATTCAAAAAGTATGTTTTGATCACTTTCACCAAACTGTTCTCAGATACACCTCAACATAACCACACACTTAGCTTTGTGTTCTCTTTCTGTCTCTCTTTAAACTCGTTAAATCCAGTTTTTCTGTTGCCTAGTTACCTCTGAATACATGTATTCATAATCTCTGTCACTTTATATGTTCAAATGCCCTGTTAGGAGCAGAACACAGTTGAATACATATAACACCTTCTGGGTTTTAAAAATTATTTTTTATTAATTTCAGTTTATTCAATTTGTATTCCCACTGTCGCCCCCTCTCTCATCCCCTCCCAATCTCACCCTCCCTCTCTCATCTCCTCCCATACCCCTCCACAAGTCCGCTGATAGGAGAGGTCCTCCTCCCTTTCCATCTGATCCTAGTCTATCAGGTGTCACAGGACTGGCTGCAATATCTTTCTCTGTGGCCTGCCAAAGCTGCTTCCCCCTCAGGGGGAGGTGATTAAGAGCCAGCCTCTGAGTTCAGGGCAGAGACAGTCCCTGTTACAATGGAACACACTTGGAGAATGAGCTGCCATAGGCTACTCTGTACTTGGGTTCTAGGTTATCTCCATTCATGGTCCTTGGTTGGAGTAACGATTTTTAAATTCTTTCCTCTCCCTCTTCCATGACGATCCCTGAGCCTGGAAATAGCAATGGTGACATAGACATGTGGGATGCTGAAGTCACTTATTTCCTAATTTTTGTCCAAATATCTGTCTCAATATTAATTGTCATCCACTGTAAGAAGCTTCTGTTATGAGAGTTAGATCCATTGACCTATGGTTATTCCACAGAGTCATTAAGAATTGTTTTAGTACCCTGTCTATCAAACAGAATAATAATATAGGTAATTCTGTAGGGACTATGACCTCTCTATCTACCATTTTTGGCCAATATTGAAGTACCACATAAAAATTATTTCTTCTATAGTGGGGCTTAAACATAATTGCTTGCTTCAATATTGTCCATGCTTTGACTTACTTTATTTGGTTTCTTTTCCAAAATTTGATGTAGGTATACATCTTGGAGGAAGCCTATTAATTTACTACATAAGAATGTTGAAAAATAACAATAAAAATAATGATGCTTTACATAAATAAAGAAATTAATAAATGTCTAAGTTTTGATAACCTACTTCCAATAAACATTTCAGAAAAAAAAGAAAATACAAAGTAGATGATTTAGTATCCTTTTGTATATAACTATATCTTTTAAAATATTTAGTATATTTGAAATATATCCTATATAGACTCTATATATTTTTCTTCAAAATACATTTTATTTCAAAATTACAAAAGGAAATAATGAGAAATGTTATTCATAGATAGATAATTTAAAACAGAACTATCTATGGTAGAAGGTAAATGTTAAAGTTAGCCAGAGAAGCATAACAAGTCCATGCTACACAAGATAGTTTATCTTCCTTGGTCCTCACTTGCCTAGTTTTCATGCACCCTGGGCAAGTAATCCACCAGGGACCTACTCCGGAAGCCCCAAACCGGTTATTTTCACTAGGAAGTAGAACTGGAAAGTAGGTAAAAACAAGCAAACAAACAAACAACCCCTTAAAAACAAAACAGAAGGCTTGATACATTTTACTTGATTGATGTGTTAATGCAACTAACCCCGTTATATGTAAAGTAGCAAAATAATCCAATTAAAAAATGGGTACAGAGCTAAACAGAGAATTCTTAACAGGAATATCAAATGGCAGAGAAACACTTGAAGAAATGCTCAATGTCCTTAGTCATCAGGGAAACGCAAATCAAAACAATCCTGAGATTTTTACCTCATCAGAATGGCTAAGATCAAAAACTCAAGGGATGATACATGCTGGAGAGGTTGTGGAGAAAGGGGAACCTTTTTCCTTTGCTGGAGGGAATGTAAACTTGTACAACCACTTTGGAAATCAATCTGGCGCTTTCTCAGACAATTGGGAATAGTTCTACGTCAAGATCTAGCTATATCACTCCCAGGTATATACTGAAAGATGCTCTAACATATAACTAAGACATTTGCTTGACTATATATATTTTGAAATATATATATTTAATATATATTATAAATATATAAATATATAATAAATATGTATGATATTTATATTTTATATATGATATTTATATATGATATATTATAAATATTATTTTATTTATTATTTATTATATATCTTTTCATATATATATGAAATATATATATATATATGAAAAAGTGACTGAGGTGTATTGGTAATTAAGAAAAATAAAACACAATATAATCACTCTTCAGTAATAAAAGTATTATGTAATAAGTATAACATGCCTCGATCTCTTTTGCCCAAGTTTGCTCTTATTTAAGCTATATGGAAAACATAACATTATATATATATGAAATATACAAACAAAAATGTAGCAAACTCCATTTTCCTAAGTTAGTCTTCAGTTTAGTGCTTTCAAATATATTCCTAATATCACATATTGAACATTTTCTTTTCATCAATAGAGTTGTGATTATCTGGAAAAGGAAAACAGTAATACAATATAAGTTAATCTATGCTGCAACATATGACAGATGTAATTGTTATGGTTCAATGATACATCTGTATCTGTATGATTTGTATAGTGGCATGCCTTTAAAAGACAGGTTAGGTATTACTAGCTTGAATATGCTGTCATCAATCTTGTGTGCTTATATAATAAATACATCCATCATTTCATTTGTTTTCATGTAACATGAACTTTGTTATGTGTGTGTGTAAGAATGTATGTGGTGTATGAGTATGTGTGTGTAGCTAGTTTGTTAATTAGATAGGTAGGTAGATAGATAGATAGATAGACAGACAGACATGCTACATAAATTAGAGAAGGGCTTCAGGTGCTCTGCTCTATTAATTTCTACCTCATCACTTGGAAAGGCTGTCTGCTACTGGACAGGAGTGAGGCTGTAAGCATGCGATCCCCTACAGTTCTACTGCATGTGCCTCACCCTTCACAGCCTGAGGGTTATGTGCAGCCACATGGCCATGACTGGCTTTTACATGGATTTGAACTTGGGTTCTCACGCTTTTGCTGCAGTGTTGTTACCTGCTGAAGCATCTCCTGGACATCACATAACATCAACTGTTATTCTTCTTGAAGATTTACCATTCATTTTGTGTGAAAGCAAAAATAATGTGTGAGATTGATTGAGAGAAAAGCAATAGCTACTGTGGAGCTTTAACTATATTTTATGTACCCATTTTTTAAAAACGATATGTCCTGAAATGTGACAGAAGAACAGTGGGATAAGAGAAAATAACTGAATATAAAAATTGTCTACTGACAATGCACTCTCTTAAGATGAAATTTAGTAATAAGTCTCACGTGTTTCTACACTGATTTAACAAATGAATCTGAAGAGTTTTTTATTATACATTAAGAAAAATTATTTACACTAATATCAGATACAAAGGACAAATATATGTCATACATTACGGAAACGTTCAAATGCTAGCAAAGGAAGAATACAGAAAACAATTTGGATTTACTATTTCTATCTAAAATATTGTTCTGCATAAATTATTTTCATATTCTTTCATGAAACTTCTATTTTTAAGAAGATCAAAACAAACCATTTTAACACTCCCCAAATCTCATTTTTTTTTGTTTGTTAGTCACAAATATGCTGCTAGCATTTATTTTCAAATATGTTGGATGTGTTTTGGCTAGAAGAGAAATAATTGCTTAAAAATTAAAATGTTGAATTCTCACATTTTTCAGATGAATTCAAGTTCTTTATGAAAAGACTACCCATGAATTATTTCCTCAACACATCAACTATAATGCATTTGTGGACAATGGATTCTAATTTTCAGCGCCGCTATGAACAACTGGAGAACAGCATGAAACAGCTTTTCCTGAAGGCACATAGAATTGTACACAAGCTCTTTAGCCTTAGTAAACGGTGCCACAAGCAGCCCCTCATCAGCCTGCCAAGACAGAGGTAAGAGTGGGACAGCATGACAACTGTGTTTCTGTCCCAAAAGCTGGGTTCTACTTATTCCTGACTGCAGGTGTGGTGAGACACATCACAATGTTGTTTTTTTACGGTTAGACAATTTAAAAAGAGTAGATTCTCTTGTCTCAAAATAATGCTCTGCATTTGTTTTCAAAGAACAGATTTCATGAGAAATGAATACACTGAAACTTTTTGATTTCTTTTTCTGTTAAAGTAGTCAATGCATCATTCCCCCTGTTTATTTTTATTTTATTTCTTTTTATAGAAACCAGTTAATAATTGTATTTTAGAAAATACAATACAAAAAAAAAGCTCACAGTTAAACTTGGAATATGTGAAGTAGACTAGAGACACAAACTGAAATTTCTCATTTTTCTGATTTCTCAACAAAACAATTGTTTATTTTGTATCACAACTATTTGAAAATTCACAAATGCCATTATATGCTAATCCAAAATTTTATTTGCAAATATTTCTAATGTTTAATATAGAAAAGGGAATACTTAAGTATTTGTATCTGAAATTATTTTGTAAATCTGATTTATGCTTCTAATTTACAATATTCTTACTCATTGCTTGAATAAAAGTCTTATACTTACCTACTGGAAATCTAGTTAAACATACATCCAAAAGAAAATATGCATCAGAAAGCATACATTGTAGCAGAATAATCTGGAATAAAATAAAAAAGTTTTGAATTGATGCTTGATTTGTTAAGAGGAGAAATCTATCTCTAAATATCTTCTCATGTAAAAAGTACAACCTGGAGATTAAACCTCTATGAAAGACGTGATTTCAAGCCAATGCAAATGGTATTATTCATTGTTTTGTGTTGTACTTCAAATATAAGAACTACCTGCCATCTGAATTGAAGATTAGTTTTACTTATATAAAATACATAATGAGGATTTAGTATATATAGTCTCCATCTGTCTACAGGCTATAATATTTTTTATGGATTTGTACATTCTACTTGTCCACATAGATATCCTATGTTGAGCTTTTATAAAAACGAAGTTGTGTAATATGTGGTGATTGTTGATTACATACATGCAAATTTACTAGCCAGTCCTCATTTGGTGGACAATTCTATTTCTCCACTAAACATTTTGGCTGATATCTGTACAAATTTCTTTGTACAATTTTTGGTTGTGAACATCTGTCTTCAATCTTACTGAGTAAGGCATTGCTGAGTCATGAGGTCATTGTATTTGTAACACTCTTCAGGAGCTGCCTTCTTCCTGAATGATTTTTTTTTTTATTTTCACTTCTCACAAATGATATCACCTCATACTTCATATTATATCAACAGGGGCGAATTTCTATTGTTTGATTATAAAAACCTGTCTGAATAAACTTGCATGGAGTGTGTGAGTGTGTGTGAGTGTGTGTGTGTGTACATTCTTAATGACTAATAATGTTAAATATATTTTTCTTATTATTCATCAGTGCATATTTTATTTAATGTGGTTTCACTTCTTAAAATTCCAAGAAGCCAGTCCTGATGAGACCTGATAGACTATGGTCAGATAGAAGGGGAGGAGGACCTCCCCTATCAGTTCCTGGGAGAGGGGCATAGGAGAAGAAGAGAGAAGGAAGGTGGAATTGGGAGGGAATAGAGAAGGGGGCTACAGGTTGGATACAAAGTGAATAAACTGTAATTGAGAAAATTTTAAAAAGTAAAAAAAATTCTTACTCTTGTAAGTAAGAATATATACTAATTTGAGAAATTTAATTTTTAAATATATATTGTAACTATCTGTGAATATTTACATCAATTGTGTTTTATGTACATTTCTTTTTTTACATTTTTTTTAAATTTTTTATTAATTACACTTTATTCATTTTGTATCCCCCCATAGGCCCCTCCTTCCTCCCCTCCAGATCCCACCCTCCCTCCCCTTTCTGCATGCATGCCCCTCCCCAAATCCACTGCTAGGGGAGGTTCTCTTCTCCTTTCTGATCTTACTCTATCAGTTCTTGTCAAAAGTGGCTGCATTGTCCTCTACTGTGGCCTGGTAAGGCTGTTCCCCCCCTCAGGGGGGAGGTGATCAAAGAGCAGGCCAATCAGATTATGTCAGAGGCAGTCCCTCTTCCCATTACTATGTAACCCACATGGACACTGAACTGCTATGGGCTACATCTGTGCAGGGGTTCTAGGTTATCTCCATGAATAGTCCTTGGTTGGAGTATGAGTCCCTGGAAAGTTGCCTGTGTTCAAATTTTCTGGTTCTGTTGTTCTCCTTGTGGAGTTCCTGTCCTCTCCAGCTCTTGCTATTTCCCACTTCTTACATAAAATTCCATGCACTCTGCAGGACAGTTGGCCATCAGGCTCAGCATCTGCTTTAATAGTCTGCAGGGCAGAGGCTTTCAGAGACCCTCTGTGGTAGGTTCCTAGTTTGTTTCCTGTTTTCTTCTTCTGGCTTTCAGAGGCCTTCTGTAGAAGGTTCCTACATTTCTTTATTCCTGTCACATGCAGTACTTGTAATTCATCTGTATAACATCTGTCAATGTATGTTAGTTGAATTATGGACAAGGATAGGTATGCTATTTGATTGTAATGAATTTTATCATGTATGCATAGGGGATATGAGCAGATATTATGGTGATGATACTGAATATCTTATTCCAAATAGGAGAATAACAAAATTAAAAGGATTAGAAAGAAAACTGTTAAGTTTGGATAATAATTTTGTTGATATTAAAATTATGTTTGAGATAATCAGTTGAATAACATATATGTATGTAAACACATACATTTGAAACATATGGCATATTCTTTTAATTTTTTTCACAATTTATTCATTATACATCCTGATTGAAGCCCCCTCCTTCAACTCCTCCCAGTCTCACCCTCTTCCCTCTTCCCACCATTCCCTTCCCCTTAGTCCACCAAAAGGGGGGAGCTCTCCTCCTCTGCCATCTTCCTATAGCTTATCAAGTTTCATCAGGACTGTCTGGATTCTCTTCCTTTGTGGCCTGGCAAAAGCACATCACCAGGGATAAGCAATCAAAGAGCAGGCAATTGTGTTCATGACAGTGGCAGCCCTTGCTCCCCTTACTGGGGCACCCACATGGAGATTGAGCTGCCATCTGAGCAGAGGAACTAGTTCCTATCTGTGCAGGGGATCTAGGTCCTAACCATGCGTGGAATATTTGAACACATAGGATGGTAGTAGTTAGTACAAACAAATCAATGAACTGAGCACAGTTTCATGGTATATGTCTATGCACATCAAGTTATAAGTTGAAAATACAAAATGCTCTATTAGTGCACAATTTGTAAAGAAAATGAAAGGGGAGGAGGTCCTTCCCTATCAGTGGCCTTGAAAGGGGCAGGGAGGAGATGAGGGAGGGAGGGTGGGATTGGGGAGGGAATGAGGGATACAGCTGGGATACAGAATTAAAAAATGTAACTAATGAGAAAAATGAAATTAAAAAAGCCTTAAAAATAAAGAAAATATGAGAAGCTGAAAATTAAATATGTACAAAGCACACAGAACAGAATATATATATATATATATATATATATATATATATATGACTTATAACAGAATTCAACATAGTATTGATAAAATTTTGTTTTCTGAAACTTCTAAATCAAAAGTCAAGGTCACTACCAGCATTTCTTCAAATACTTTTTTAGCATTATTATTACTATTTTGTCTATTTTCCAACACAGAAAGAAGTGAAAAAATCTTGACAGTTGAAATACTGCTTTGAATTTGGTTTTTTTTTTTTTCATCTACACCTTCCAATTGATTAAAAAAAAAAGTTGTATTTCTATTTTTCTTTCATTTTTGGTTAGGGTTGAAAATATAAAATAAGAAAAATTCATTTCAGTGCATTAATAGACTAAGTGAGACAGTATATCAGTGGGAATATCTTAAGAGACTCTTAAATAAGTGAATAATTACCACTGCTGTAATCAGATGCATAATATGTTTGCATCTCTCGTTGTGTGTACTAATACATTTGTATGTACTAATACATAAAGTATGTATAGTATATATTATGTATATATACATATATATATATACACTTAAATTTTTTTCAACCGACTACCCATAAGTATGTCAAAATTCATATTTCAAATGAAATTATCCAAACACAGCTTTATTTGATGCCCAAATACAGGCTTGAATTATTACCAAGAAGTCATTCAACTTTCTGCCTTTACCCTCCTGAGCTAGTTTGCTTCCTATTGCACTGACTAAAAACAACATGGGAAGAAAGGGGTTTATTCACTTACACTTGTAAGTTACAGTCCATCATAGAGGGCAGTCAGGCCAGGAAGTCAAGGAGGAAGTGGAGATATCAATCATAGATGTGTGCTTCTTATTGACTATTTCTTTCTCTGCCTTTGCTCTCAGACAATTTTTTTTCTAGGCAGTCCAGTCCCACCTGCCTACGGTTGGTGCTGTCCATAGTTGTCTGAAACTTTCCCACATCAAAAATTAAATCCAGACAGTTTCTTCAAGACATAACCACATTCCAACCTTATTAATTATGGCATTTTTTTTTATTTGAGCTTGTATCCTGCCTGGTGACTCTAGATTTTGCCAAATTGACAATATATCTAACCAAAACACAATGGAGTCTAATAACAATGTATTGTTATTGTGGATTAAAGGAATTTAAAAAACACCAAGAACTCAAGGAAAATTATATTGAAAGGATTTACAGTTTCTTTAATGAGAGAAAAATAGCCTCAGAAAGCTGAAATAAAATACATACATCAATGTGTCTGGGGGAGGTTAGGAATGTCCACTGACAAGTTCTGAGGAGCTGGACTCTTGATCTGAATAACAGATCTGAGCTGTTTTGGTATAGGGACACTCCATTACTCTCAGAAATCATTGAGTAGCCTAATGTGATATTGAGAGTTGAATATATAAATAGGTTTCTGCAAGAATGCGTATACAAATAATAATTATGTATTTATACATTGCAGTATAGAAAAAAACTATAGTTAAGACATACTTAGGTTTGTTTACTAAAATCACTGAGAAGGACAATAGGGGGCTCATTATTTTTGTTAAGTATGCTACTAAAGTTTGATAATTTTTCCATATTTCAGGAATGATTTGCTTGTAATGGAATTCTCATAGCTGTTATGTATACAAACATTTTAAATTGTACTTATAGCACTCTAAAATCACTTTGAAGCAATGGACATTATAATAGTCTTTCCAAATAATTAAAAATAATATTTTTACTAAAAATCAAAGTACAATAGGTAATAATATAATATGAAATCTAAATAATATCATTAAACTTTTTATGTCAACTACACGAAATATTTTTTTCATCTTTACTTTGAATTGATTTTTCTACTCACAAGAGCAAAACTATGCATTTAGCTATAAAAATCTCCAAAATGATGGTCATCAAACTAGAGTAAAACATCTAAAATTTTATTGTTATTTTAGAATCATAAAAATTCTTTACACTGCAGAAAGTTGTTGGTTTCATAGTAGAAGATAGAAGATTTAAAATTTTTCCTGTCTAAAACTACAATCATTTTATTGGTATTGAATATGACACTAGTTTGTCTTGATATGAGAGTTTCTTTCATTTCCATTTTAACATCAACTGGACCATGTATTCAATTTTGAATGTATTTCTTTTTTTAAGAATGAAATAATTTTTATTTATTTATTTTTATTATTAGTTACATTTTATTAACTTTTTATCCCAGCTGTATCCCACGCCCTCATTCCCTTTTAATCCCACCCTCCCTCCCTCATCTCCTCCCTGCCATTTCCAAGTCCACTGATAGGGGAGGACCTCTTCCAATTTCATCTGACCCTATTTTATCAGGTATCTTCAGGACTGGCTACAAAGTCCTCCTCTGTGACCTAGCAGGGATGCTCTTCCCTTGAGGGGTGGGGAGATCAAAGAGCCTGCCATTGAGTTCATCTCAGAAATAGTCTCTCTTCCCCTTACTTGGGTACCCACTTGGATCCTGAGCTACCATGGGCTACATCCAAGAAGAGGTTCCAAGTTATATCCATACATGGT